>SJYV01029338.1:35293-46412 GCA_006410875.1 Neotragus pygmaeus | reverse complement strand
TCAATCCCTCCCAGCATCAGAGTCTTTTCCAGTGAGTCAACTCTTCGCATGAGGTGGCCAAAGTACTGGAGTTTCAGCTTTAGCATCATTCCTTCCAAAGAAATCCCAGGGCTGATCTCCTTTAGAATGGACTGGTTGGATCTCCTTGCAGTCCAAGGGACTCTCAAGAGTCTTCTCCAACGCCACAGTCGCTCAGTCATGTCCAATTCTTTGTGACCCCATGGACTGCAGCCTGCCAGGCTCCTCTGTCCATGGGATTCTCCAGGCAAGAATACTGGAGTGGGATGCCATTCCCTTCTCCAGAGGTTCTTCCCAACCTAGGGATCCAAAGTGGGCCTCCTGCATTGCAGGCAGATTCTTTACCATCTGAGCCACCAGGGAAGCCCAGGAAGAAACGAAAATATTGGCCATGTATTTTGTCTGTATGATCTGTGAATACTGAATCTTACCCCAGTCAACTGAAAAAGGAAACTTGCTTAACACCTATCAAAATCTCACTCAGAATTTCATAAGCTAAAACAAAATTCTAGAACTCTATGTTTAAACAAAGGTCAGTCACTGATACAACATATGCAATCCAAATAAGATCCCCCAGATTAGATGTGTATGTTTGTGTATGAAAGCGCATGTGCGCTCTCAGTCATGTCCAACTCTTTTGTGACCACATGGGACTATAGCCCACCAGACTCCTCTGTCGACGGAATTTTCCAGGCTAGAATACTGGAGTTGCCATTTCCTTCTTCTGGGGATCTTCTCAACCCAGGGATTGAACCCACATCTCTTGTGTCTCCTGCACTGGCAGGTGGGTTCCTTACCACCTGGAAGCCCTCAGATTAGACAGTAAAATCTAATTTTAAATGAACACTGAGTGAGTGGCTAGAAATTTNCCTTCTTCTGGGGATCTTCTCAACCCAGGGATTGAACCCACATCTCTTGTGTCTCCTGCACTGGCAGGTGGGTTCCTTACCACCTGGAAGCCCTCAGATTAGACAGTAAAATCTAATTTTAAATGAACACTGAGTGAGTGGCTAGAAATTTAAAATAACAATATAAAGATTAAAATAGTCACATAGTTTATGTTCTTTCCAGTAACTGAAAAGTGGCCCAATGCCTTAACTCCATAGCTAATAAGCAGGTGCTCATTCCTCACCCAGTTCTTCCTGAGCAGAAACATGTCTGGCTTAAGACAACTGGGAAGGGAAGGGGAGGGGAGGTGGGAGGAATCCACAAAGCAATAAAAAACAAAGAAACTTGGTATTGGCTTATGAGAAAATGTGTTTTTCACTGACATTGCCACCATTTTTCCTTCAACATGAGCCAAAAAATAAAGGCTGCAGATTTAGTTTGAGGAGAAAAAAATCCAATAGCCTTCTTTCTATCCTATCAAACCAATCATTTTACAGGTTCCAGTGTTTGCAATTTAAACTTTATGTCATCCATAAACAATGTTATGAATCAGTAACACTTTTCTCTAAAAAATACACACACAAGAATAAATATTTCTCTTCTCAATAGCTTTTTTTCTAATGTAAAAGAGCTTGAAAAGTAAAAAAATTAAGATAACACATACATATGCTTTTTTAATCTAAATAACAGAGTTCTGTAACCCTGATCCAAACAAACCAATTGTTAAAAAAAGGTTTCTTAAAATAAGGATCAGTGAAATTAGAAAACTGACAACTGATTGTATTTAAGAAACCATTGATAGTATTCCTTGGGTTTAATGACATGTGTTTGTGCTTTATGTTGTGTTTCTGTGGTTTTTTTCCCTCAGGTATTCACCTTTCAGATACACTTAAAGGATTTACACAGAAACGATTTTCAGAGTTGCTTTAAAATATCCAGCAGGTAGATGAAACAGGACCAGTCACGTGACAACAATGGCTGAAGCTGGGTAACTGGTACAGGAAGCTTTATTACACTCATCTTTCCATTTCTTGTGTAAGGCTGAGGAAAAAGAAGTATCTCACGCACCAAAATATCCTGTCAAAAGCATAGAAATTTTTGCCCCATTAAATTACCCCAGAATTCTGCTTATTTTTTATTTATCTGGCTACTCTTCAAACCAACTAACTTCGTCCAATAGACCTCCAACTGAAATACAAGACACTTGGTGTCTTTTTAACTCCATTCAACAGCTAGGTGAGGGCCAGGTCAGGATACGACCCAGGATTCCAAATCACAACTAGTAATCTTATTCAAACTTATTTTTGTCTTTCGAATTTCTCTTATTACGCCCAGTATTTGAACTAACTTTGATGAGTAGTTTACAAAGCTGAAAAATAACATATGTTGTTCACTCCCAGGAAGCATGCCTCCATGAAGAGGGGTACAGAACTCCACCGAATATGACACACAGGAATGTTACAATCATCTCGGGGTACTCAACTCTACATACACCCTTAAGCTCCCTCGCCCCCAAAGCCTTTTTAAGTGGTTAGAAAAGACAGACCCTGGTTGGTTTGTTTCATCTCCTCCTTTCTTAGGGGAGGTGCTAGCGAGTGAAGAAATGACCAAAAGGCCGGAAGAAGGAACGCGAAAAGCATGGAGTCTGGACAATCAGCCCGTAAGTAATTGAAAGCTGAACCAAATTAACTGAAGTTAAGACAGAGCAACCTGCTACGCTCCTCGCGTTGTCTCTAACGTGCCTGAGAGGCTCCGAGGGTGAGAACACCTGGCTGGAGGCACGTCGCCTTCCAAACCCTTCTCTCTCCAAGAATTCACAGGCACACAGGCAAAAGAAAAGAACTCTTCCAGACCTCCGCCAAGAGCAGCGCCACAACAACTCCCACCCGCCCGTGCCATAGTGGCCAAGCGGCCCCCGGCTCCGTGAGGCCGCCCGAGCCGTGCCCCACGGGACCGCGAACCCCAAAACGACTCCCGGCTCCTCAAGCCAGAGACCTTCTCCCGAGCCGGGCGAGGGGACGGAGTCTCGGCTGGGAACCCGCTCGCCGCCGAGGCCCTCCTCGCCCGCCCGGAACTGGGGTCTCGGGCCCGCGCTGCCCACTCTGGGTCCCGGCCTGTGCCTCGCGGGGCCGCTCTCGAGCCTCGGCCCGGGTCCGCCCCGCGCCCGCGGGACCCGCGCGACCCCCTGAGCCGCGCCGGCCGCCGCCGTGAGGACCCCGCCGCTAGTACCTGTCTTCGCTCTTGTTTTTCTGCTTCTTCCCCATCGTGTGTCAGCGGCGCTCGCAGCCCCAGGCCCTCTACTCGGTCTCTCACAGACCCGCTGTCCCTCGGCTGACTTCGGTCTCCGCTCGGCTCCGTGGCCCTCGCGCTGCCGCCTCTCGCACCCGGCTCTCCACAGACCCGCGCACTGGGACAGGGCACATATGGTGTGAGCTTCGAGTGCGCAAGCGCATCGCCCCGCCGCCTCGGCGTGGGGACGCAGGGCGCGGCTCATCGAGAGCTGCGCCGCGGGTAGAGCGTCTCTAGTTACCCGCCCGTCAGGCGGGAACCTGAGCGCCCTCTTCCGGCAAGCGTCCGCGGCGCTACGAGGTCCGCGGGGTTTCAAGATTCTAGAACCTGGAGGTGGACAATGAGGTTGAAAATTTTCCCAGTCGGCCCTCTCCCTGCTGGGGGATGCAGAGTTGGGGAATTGGATCTCAGTTCAAAAGTAGACTTTGGGATTCCCTTCCACCTTTAACCTCTGTCCCTTTGTACTCAGCTGCGTGAAGTTCAATAAATAAGCACAGTGAACCACTGGTGAGCCGTCTGGGTGTTCCAAAGGGAGACAGAAATCCACAATATTGAGCCTCGTAGTCATGTCCATGAATTACCAAAACAGAAACCATAAAAAAAAAGGACACACCCATTAATTCTCCTAAATAGATTATGATCTTTACATTCAAACCGAGAACAAGCTCTAAAAACTTATGTCAGGGAAGTCGCGAGAGAGCATACCAGGGTTGTAAAAGTGTTTTATATCCGGATCTGGACAACGACTCTAATAGGTATTAACTATGTAAAAACTTACACATAAGTTACACTTTAATTGTTTTTTAAAGGGGGGAATTATTCAATAAACCGAATGGAAACAAAATTGGAGTGCCACTCCAGAGCAGGATCATTGCTATTTCCTTTCTGATGTAACATTGTTGATGTGTCAGAACCTAAGAACGTCGACTCCAGGCTGAGCACTAAGAAACTACAATCTCCAGTGTACTTCGCTCCCCCGCCCTCTGGGCTGTTTACTCGGAGGGAGGGAAAGGTTCTCACGCCAAGAGTTCGAAGAGCCGGAGCGGAGAAAAGGTGGAGAAGGGCGCACGCGCAGAAGCGCTCGCCGCGCGCACTTCCCTCCCCCCTCCCCCGCACTACCTCCACTTCCTGGGACGCCGCAGTGGCTATCGCGTGAGTCCGCGGCCAATGAGGAGGCGGAAGTGACGGCCGCTTCGCAGCTACCCGCAGCTGCTGGGAGGCTGAAGCCAGAGAGGATTGCTTTTCTGGAGAAGCTGGTTCTTCGTATCTCAGGTATCGCCGAGAGCTCAGGTGAGGCAGAAAGTGGCGTGAAAAAACCGGCCATGCATCCTGGTGCTAACGGACGCCCGACTGCTCCGCATCCTGCCTAGGCGGGGGAGGGGCGCGGCTCGGGCCCCGGAGTCCCCGCCACGGAGGAGGCTTTGGCGCATGCGCGGGGGAGGCTTTGAAGCTGAGGCTGCCTCGCCTCTGCCCTCGTCTGTCCCCGGGGGCGCGGGGAGTGGCGAGGGTATTTTTGGGAAGCGGCTGGCGTGCGGTTAACGGTGAGGCCCCCTGGTTGTTTTGGCGGGTGCATACAGGGGAATCGCGGAAATGGTTAGATAACTTCAGGACACGTCCCTCCCCACCATTCAGTTGAACTGAAAAAAGAATCGGAAGCTTTTGGTTTGGAGAATGAAGTTATCTCTGCACCATCTCCTTTCCCCCTTTCTGAAGGCGATGACCAACACAACCTGCCCCCCAGAACAGCTCTTGTTAATCGCTTCTCCTCCCAATTATCCAGAATTAAATTCTGAGCTCAGCCTGTAAAACTCCAGGGACAAGCATGCGCTACGCCCTTTCTAAAGAACAAGGTCTGACAAGCAAGTCGGTGTTTAACAAATACTGCTTTTCTGTCTCATCCGCCTGGATCCTGAGAGTCATAGCCTTAAGTTTTTCTTGAGAAGTAGGGAGTGTGAAATTCATTTCCTGTATTTGAAATGCAGCTCCTTTAAAATTTTATCGCATGTGAGGAACTTAAATTTTGTTTTTTAAAACCCAGAAATACTTTTAAAACAAAACCATAATTTCTACTTCAACTGTTGACAAATATTTTTTGTGCACCTGCAGTGTTCTCCACACCGCTAGCTCCAGGAATACAAAGATAAAATCCAGGATGCTTTTCGACTGCATTTCATGTGGGGAAAAGAAATGGAATCAGAGGAGAATTTTGCAGGAAAACTATTTAAATTCCGTTCAACAGTTAATAGAGGGTCTGGTGGGCCAGTCTGTGTGTCAGAAGCTGGGCAAATGAGCTCACAAATTTCAGATTGTTTAAAAGTGCTTCAGTAGTAGTTGAAAACATATCATAGTTGAGATCAACAGTCTCTTGCTTTGACAAATTATAAATTTCTGTGGTAATAACCCAGGAGTACATAAAATCACCATCTAATTGTTGCTAGTAGAAAATAATTTATTTTAAAATACACAGTTGAAATAGATAACCAACAAAGACTTACTGTATAGCACAGGGAACTCTCTTCAGTAATCTGTAATAACATAAATGGGAAAAGAATTTGAAAAAGGTAATTGAGTATGTATAAATTAATCCCTAGAGATTAATCCCTAAAGGTAATTGAGTATGTATAAATTAATCCCTAGAGATTAATCCCTAGAGATTAATCCCTAAAGATCCCCTAGAGGAGGACATGGCAACCCATTACTACCCAGGCAGTATTCTTGCCTGGAGAATCCCATGGACAGAGGAGCCTGGCGGGCTACAGTCCATAGGGTCACAACAAGTCAGACACAACTGAAGCGACAACACACAAGAGTGACTATAACCTGTTGAAAATTAAATTTTAAAATATTTAAGTAAAAATTGTTAACATGACATGGTTGGTTGTCAGCAGAACACTTTGTGAACTCCAAATTATATATTTGCTAGCATTTTGGGAACTAAGAGAAAAGTTTCTTGTCTTATTTTTTTCTCCAACTTTGTAAACCTTCTCTCCAGCGTCAAGGCTAGAACCATACTATTTAGAAGAATGGAAGCGAACGCATCTGTTGACATGTTTTCAAAAGTCCTGGAGAATCAGTTGCTTCAAACCACCAAACTAGTGGAAGAACATTTGGATTCGGAAATTCAGAAACTAGATCAGATGGATGAGGATGAATTAGAACGCCTCAAAGAAAAGAGACTCGAGGCTCTGAAGAAAGCTCAACAGCAGAAACAAGTAACCTCTCTGCACTGCTTTCTGAAATTGCTCTCACAGTATGCTTCTAACCACTTCTATATACACGTGTCTAAAGTTCTCAGTCTTTAGGGTTGTTTGACCTCAAAAGTACCTAATGCCATTAAAAATTTTCCCTGGGGGAAAAGATAGTTTTTAAAGACACATTCCGAGTTAGCCCGATCAGTGTTAATTCATAGTCAAGTCCAAGAAATACCTGATCCAGGATAATTTTCTGAGCTCAGATTTGTGTAGTTGAGGAGAATATGAATGAGGAAGAACACTGGGAGAAATAGGGGTCCGTGGGTTCCCTTTCAGGTAGAGTCATGAGAAAGCCTATCATGATTTGTCTGTGCTCAAAGCAACTGTATCATTAAGGAGTTTAAACTCTTTCCGTGTGAGAGTTTAAACTCTTTATGGAAGCTTTACCAAAGAAATAAGGTAAAAATACCAGGGCCTCCCGTAGCTCAGCATAAGCCAACATGAAATAGATACCAAAACTAGTGATGTAGTCTGGGCTTCTGCCCCTTTCTAGTGCGTTCAGAGGATGAGGACGTCTAGAAGTCATTTCATATGAGTAAGTCAAAAGCAGGCAGAAATGTTCACTGTGGAACAGGGCAATCATGCGATATTTGAAGGGCTGACCTGAAAGATAGATTAGAACTTCTCTCATCTGAGGTCCAGGCTGGGATTCACAGACCAAAGTTCAGGATATATTGCAGTCAGTGGGAGAAGACTTTTCTGAGAACTAGAGAATACATGTATTAATGTTTTTCAGGCACACGTGATGTGCCAGCCACTCTATTATTTTCATGTTGTCTTGTCACAGTAGCTCAGTGAGATAATTGTTTTATGATCTCCACATTACAAATGAGGAATGTGAGACTCAGAAAGCTTATGAGAATTCACAGCCTAATGAGTGCTAGAGCAGTGTGATTCCAGTCCTGTCTGCAAGTCCAGTCCTCCTTTTTATTAAAACCCAGTCTTGAGAAGGGCTTCCCTAAAGGCTCACATGGTAAAGAATTTGCCTACAATGTAGGAGACCCAGATTCGATCCCTGGATTGGTAAGATACCCTGGAGGAGGGTATGGCAATCCACTTGAGTATTCTTGCCTGTAAAATTCCATGGACAGAGGAGCCTGGCAGGCTACGTACAGTCCATGAGTCACAAAGAGCCGGACACGATGGAGCAACTAACACAGGCAGTAAGATAAAAGGAATAGAGGGGAAAAAAAGGTTGAATGACAGTAGAAGTCTTGAGAAAGGAACCGAGTTTCCACTTGAGACAGTCAGCTTCCCGCCACGAGAAAGGTACAAGAAACTGAAATACTTGTCCAACATGGATGACAAGGGTCGAGATAGTGATTTAGAGAATTGGATTAGATGGACTTGTGGGTCCCTTTTTCTGGACACCACATGAGAAAACACCTTTTTCTTCACTGGATACTGTCTGTGGGTGGCCAGGCTAGAAGAGTGCTGTGTCTGAGGCGGTCATCAAAAGTGCTCAGGGCTCCTCAGCTTCAGAGCTGTAGTACCCGCCCCTCCCCAAACACCAGTTGGCTTTATCTCACAGCTGTTCTTTTTTAAAGCTTTGTAGTAACTTGGATCAGATTCTTTTGATTTTAGTAGTTTAAGTGCAGAGAAATTAAATAGATGTTTACATGCTCAATCTTTATAGTCTGAATTTTTGTTTTCAAAGTTCTAAGAAAACATGTGCTTCAAGTTACCAAGACAGATAATTACAAGCTATGCTGTGGAGATAGTCGTGGGCCACAGACTATTTCTGCACTGACACTAGAAAGATAGGAAAGTATATCACCGAAAGGAATTCATTTCTAAGATAAAATCAACTTAATTACAAAATAATATAGTGATTTGGATATAAGATATAAAGTGACATTGAAAAATATTTCAAATGTGTGATATTTCTCTTTTCTTCAAATCAGGAATGGCTTTCAAAAGGACACGGGGAATACAGAGAAATCCCTAGTGAGAGAGACTTTTTTCAAGAGGTCAAGGAGAGTAAAAAAGTGGTTTGCCATTTCTACAGAGACTCCACATTCAGGTAACTTTTGTTTCCCCTCAGTGACTGTTTTTAAATATGAAGAGATTGGCGAATAGATACCCTGACTTAATAGAGAAATTAAGAAAAATGTGAAAGGAACTAATTCCTAAGTTGTCCCTTTGTACTGGAAGTCTGTATATTAAAATTAAGCAGTCATCAAAGATTAACTTAAAAACCAGTGACATAAAGTATAAATTATTGGATTTCAGTATTTTCATAGAAGTGGCTATTTTCTGAATGATATTTTCTGTAGCTAATTTTAAAAACATCTTAGCAATGAGCACTTAAAATTTTTTTTTTTAATATCAATTCCAAGAATTCTGCTGCTGTCCCTGCTATTACAATACAGCCACAGTGTTGGAAATGGGGCCAACACCTGAACACCAAGTTTGAATTCAGTCACTTCTAAACTGGTAATTCACAGGGAAACGATGGCTCGACAGGGCCTTTCCCCTGAAGCAGAGTTGGGACTTCAGGTTTGGCTGGAAGGTGGAGAAAGTGATTTCTCTTAGACGAGCCCAGGTCTGCCAACCTCTCTTTGAAGGCTGATCCCTCAAAATAAAAATAGCCCCAGAAGAGGTTATATCTTAAACCAGATGGCTTAAGCCTGTTTTTTTTTCCCTAGCTGCAAAGTTTGAATAGTTGCCAACATCAGATGATGTGATAACAGACCTAGAATTGTATGAAAGCAATTTGCTGATGCTGAGCAGCTCCTGCGGAAACTCACACTTCAACCCAGACTCTCCCTTGCTCACTCTGGCCCCAGCTCTGCCCTCTTCTCTCATCTCCATAGTCTGCCTGGCCCTTGTCTTTGCCTCCTCACCCAACAATATGGTTATTAGTGGCTGGGATTTAACTAATAGAATACAAATGAAAGAAAATAAAGTCAAGGTTGAATGAATTGATACAAATATAGACAGATATCAAAGTTTTTAGTATGTGGTAATGCTAGACATTTTGGGCAGTATAAGATCCTAGAACATTCACAATCTCCCTTGTGGTAAGTACTTTATAATCCCCATGCATTTTTGTGTGGGGACACCAAGACTTGGAGAAATTAAGTGACCTGCCTGGTGTCACTCAGTTGCTAAATGATAAGAGCACATTTGAGCCCAGCTTAATGCTATTTTAACTACATCATGACTGCTCCCTCTGGGTTTAAATTGGACTTAAAATTCAATTAAAAATGGATTAATTGGCCAGTGGGACATACTTATTTAAAATAGATTCCATATTATTCCAGTAAAACTGTGGAGTTGATTTATGTAGAAATCCTCAAGAATGTATTTCTCCAAATGATCTGTCACTTCTTTGGAGCTTCGTTCAGAAACCACTTATTCTCTCCTGACAATTTTCACTATTAATAAAATCCCATTGCTTCACTGCATGAGTGATATATAAAAAGAATCACTCAGAGGTGATGAGGCATCAGGGTTATTAGAAACTCAGTGGACCTGAACTTAACCCAGGAAAAACTACCAAGAAGTACCCCAAAAACCTGCTGGTAAAATCCGCAGTGGTTCTGGCATCTTAATCATCAAGAGCAGAGGAGCTGTCAGACTTCACTGAGCTGGGGACTCACCTGCATGTCTCTCAGCTCAAGGCCAGAAGAACTGTGATGCATCCATGTGCTTTAAAAAGCTGATTGTACTGATTACCTCTGGGTAAGAACAACTGCTCACAGAGGTTTATATAGTTCTCTCTTAGATACACTAAAGGGTTGGCCAGTTTAAAGTGTAATTTAAAGAAAATACCACTTTTCCTTTTCAGGTGGCTGGATAAAAATACTGCTGGTAGTTTGCACTTCTTTAGAACCATCATGACCATATATTTGTAGCCCTTAACCTTGATAGACTTCACACTAACAGAATTTGTACAGTTGGAAAGGTTCCTTCTCAGTGACATATTCAGTCTTTCTTAGTGACTTCCAAATACAACACCACCTGTACATTTCTAATTCTGAGAGGTGTCTTCTGAGCTCTGTCAAGTTCAGGTTTGTCTCTTTCTATGAAATGCCAGGAAACATGCATAAGGAAAATGACTTTTTTTATTCTTAGCCATGATGACAGCTTTGTGAGCCACTTAAGTCATATGTTGAATACTTTGTTCTTTATATATATCATTAAGGCAGATCCAACCTTCTGGACTACAGTGTCATAAGAGGTAGAAAAAGAGGTACCTAACCTATGAAATGGAAATAAGGTTATCTGATAGATACATAGGTTGACTGGCAGATTATGAGATTCAGGAAAAGTAAAAACTTAGATGTGCCTTAATATTTATTTTGATAAAGAAATTGTCATTTTTAGCTTTTGGTTTTCTATGTGTTGTTATTTACAGGTGTAAAATACTAGACAGACATTTGGTGATACTGTCCAAGAAACATCTTGAGACCAAATTTTTGAAACTGAATGTGGAAAAAGCACCTTTCCTTTGTGAGAGACTGCGTATCAAAGTCATTCCCACACTAGCACTGGTGAAAGATGGAAAAACACAAGATTTTGTAGTTGGATTTTCTGACCTAGGAAATACAGATGACTTCACCACGGAGACCTTAGAGTGGAGGCTGGGGTGTTCTGATATCCTCAATTACAGGTAACGGCAGCAAACCAGCAACTTATTTTAACTCCCATATTCAGTTGAAGTTTTT
>SJYV01029338.1:0-31845 GCA_006410875.1 Neotragus pygmaeus | reverse complement strand
TTACCACCTCTTCTTAATATCTTCTGCTTCTGTTAAGTCCATACCATTTCTGTCCTTTATTTCTTTCCATAAAATAAATATATTATTATTAATTCTTATGGTAATATTTATTTTATGGGAATAAATATTTCCATAAGCTTTATCTTAAAGCTGGAGATGAAGAAAAACTGCCACAAAGGAAAAGTGTATCTCTTAAAGTGTACCTTAGTATGATCTTACAGCAAGATCAGAGTTCCAAATAAAGTTGATCTTGGGTTTTAGAGTCCACCTAACTCTAAAAGTTTTCAAACAGATCCTATGAAATCTAATTCGGTATTCATCTGGAAACCCAGGATGACACTCGAGAAGAATTGACTCCTTCCTGCTTGAACCCAGATTGAACCCATACTCAAATTGATTATGACTTATTTTCAAACATTAGATTTTTCATGTAGTTACTCCTGTATCACTTGTCGACTCTGATAAACTATATAACATCTCATTTCTATGTTTAGTTTAAATTACTTAACTATAAAGAATGGTCTCAGTAGAAAATGATCTAAAATCCAGCTTCCATTTTCCACTCATCTCTTTGTTGACTTCACCAGATAGTTTATCTAATTTCACAGATTAGAGCACATCTTATGTATCTTGTTTTTCATTTGCAAAAATAATAGGTTAAATTTTTGAGTTCTTCCGGTCAGAATACCTTTCAGTAAGTAGAAAATACCCTCATCTTTTTATTTTCCTTCCTCCTTTTTCTCTGAATCTCTCCTACGCGTGTATAAGTCATTCCTATATTGTAGAAATTGATTTTGAAGTTCAGGTTTTGTTTTCTTAAGTAAAAGGTTAATATTAAATCGTGATTTTAAATAAGTTGGAAACTAATACAAAGAATTCTCATATATCATTCACCTGTATCCCTCAATTTTCAATATTTTATATTTGCTTTATTCTGTTTTTGGGTATATATAAACTTTTTTCAGAACCATCTGACTGGATATTGTAGCTGTATTGTCCCTTTACTCCTAAATGTTTCTATTTGCATTTCCTAAGAACAGCGACATTCTTATACATACACAGTAAAAATTATTAAAACACAGACTACATAGTTTACAGACCTTATTCAAAGTCCATCATTGTCCCAATAACATCCTCCATACTGAAGAAATGAGTCACAAGTATTTACTGTGAATTTTCAGTTTCCTTTAACCTATAGCAATTTGTTCCCCTTGTTTTCCAATAGTGTAACACTTTTGACGAGTACAAGTTATTTCATAGAGCATCTCCCAGTTTGGGTTCACCTAATGTTTCACAATTAGATTCAGGTTTTGCATATTTTCCACAGGTGTGATATGGAAGTGATGTGTTCTTCTTTCTCAATGTACCATATCAGGAGACATAGGGTGGTTTGTCTCCTTGCTGGCAGTCTTACCTGAGCACTGGCTAGGCGGTTGTCTTCCAAGCTAACTGGTAATTTAAGGAAGACCTTTTCCAGACCCCACATTAGTTTACTTTTTCATTTATTTGTATTAGAATGGGCTATGGATTATTTTAGTCAATGGGATATATCATTGAGTATTACTGTTATTATTTACTTTGAAGCTCAGATTGCCTCATATTTGCCCAGTGAGAGCCTTGCATTCTGGCTTTTGTGTGTTCTTGACATGTCCCCATAATCCTTTGAGCACTTTCTTTCTGGTGCCGGTAAGATCTTTTAGGGGGACCTGTGTTGTATTCTCCATAGGAATTGACTTTATCTCCAAGAAGCCATGATTCCCTTTGGTGGCAAATGATATTTCAAAACCAAGATCTTATTTTTCAGCTATCATGAAAAGCATTCTGTACTAGTTCAGGGTTAATGATAATGAGTTCCATGAGTTTGTTGTCTGTAGTGATCTAAACATTAAAAGATGTTAAATTGGATCAAACTGGTCATAACAGGCTATCGAAAATAGAGCACGATTTTCCCATGTCATTTTCACAGGGATAGGAATCTAATACAGATTCAGCATACCCAAAACATGACAATAACTGATTTCATTCTATGGTTTTCAATCAGAGATTTTGTTGGTACATTCCATGAAATGCTAATCAGTAATTAACGATAAGAAAATAAAATGCAAGTCAAAAGCATTTAGTAGTACAAAGTAAGGTTTAAAACTGTTAATTATCATTATCAACTATTAACTATCAGTATTAATTTTCGGTACCCCTTCCTCAACACCAGCATTGTAAAGAAAATTTTACTCTATTCCATGTGTTCCAGTGAGGATAGATTTTTGTGTAGTTTAGTATACCAGCTGTACTAAATGATAGAGAATTAAGTGTTTTTCATATTTGTTTCTTTTTAGTGGAAATTTAATGGAGCCACCATTTCAGAGCCAAAAGAAATTTGGAACAAACTTTACAAAGCTGGAAAAGAAAACTATTCGAGGAAAAAAATATGATTCAGACTCTGACGATGATTAGAAATTAGTTATAATTCTTTGTAAATCGTCTTTTTATTTCTCCTTACTTCACAATTAGATGTGTTTTCTAAACTCTGTTGTTTTCAGTATGTTCATCTCCTGGTGGTCACATTCTAGAGTTTTATGCAGTGGCATCATGGTGGAAAACATCTTTAATATTTTCTATGTGCAGCTTGTGTTTAAGTAGAGGAAAACTTCTGAGTTCTAAAATTACCTGAGGAGAGTCTGGATTCTCTATTTTTGAGATTGGTTTTATCACAATGATTCTTAGGTTTTTATACCATTCACAATTGTGTTTTCAATCTACTGGATTGAAAATAGAAATTCAGCACACTATTCCAGGACTAATTCTTATGCAGCATTATTTACTTTATAAAGAGGTCAGGTAACATTTACTGGTGTAGCAGATAGCACTTGTAAATGAATTAGAAACACTCTTCACTTCTGGAATATATTTAAGTAATTATTAAAGAACTGTTTATTTATTCTGTAAGCTGCATGGTGTTGTTGAATCAACTGATGGCATCAGAAAGCTTTTTCAGGTTGTGAACGTACTGCCTTATTTAAAGAGTCCTGATTGCTTATATGCTAAGATGTGCATTAAACAGTCGAGAAGCACTTTGGGAATGGCAGCATGACCTACAGACCCATCAGTGAAACAGCCATAACTGGTAAATATTTTTCTAAAAATTAAAGTCTCTGGAAATTGTCATAAGAGCATACAGCAAACAAAAACACTTATTCAAGAGAATACTCAATCTTGGGAAGAATAGTGAGTCTCTGTGGTACTTGAACCACGATCCTGCTAAAACTCACACAAGAAATAGACAATCTGTATAGGCCTCTTTTATATAATCAACAGCTATTAACTTTCTAAAACAAAGCACCAGACCCACGTAGTGAACATAAATTAATGAAGAGGTTTTATAAATTTCTAAATTCCCTTTCAAAAGATGGAAGCAGAATGAGTTAGGTCTCATTCGTAACTCATGAGACCACCTTTACTCTAATGCCAAAAACAAAGACATTACAGGAGAACTACAGACCAGTATCGGTCTTGAACAGAAGCAAAGATCCTTAAAATATTAGCAAATCAGTCCAACAGTATATAAAAAACAACCAGGCACCACAACCAAGTGAGATTTATCCCAGGTATGCAAAGCTGTTTCAATAGTTGAAAAATCAATTAACGTTATCACTGTCTAAAAAATCAAAATCACATAACCTTATCAGTAACTTCCCTGGTGGCTCAGACGGTAAAGTGGGAGACTTTGCTTACAATGCAGGAGACCTGGGTTCGATCCCTGGGTCAGGAAGATCCTCTGGAGAAGGAAATGGCAACCCACTCCAGTACTCTTGCCTGGAAAATCCCATGGACAGAGGAGCATGGTGGGCTACAGTCCACAGGGTCGCAAAGAATCAGACGCGACTGAGCGACTTCACTTTAACCTTATCAGTAGAAAAAGCATTTGACAAAATCCAATACCATTCATGATTAAAAACTCAGTAAACAATAGAAGGGAATGTAAAAGTCAACTTGACTTTACAACTTTAAAAAGTCAACTTGACTTTTTAAAAATATCTACAAAAACCTAAAACTAATATACCTACAGCTTATATCACACATAATGGAAGAAGTTTGAAGTTTTCCCATTAAGATCACACACAAGGCAAAATGTCTTTCCCAGCTCACCTGTGCTTTTCAGTATCATACTGGAAGTCTTAGCTAATACAGCAAGGAAAGAAAAAATACTGAAAAGGAAGAAGTAAACTTGTGATAGCTTGTAGATGACATGATTATATATTAATAAGAAGTCCAGCAGAATTTACAAAAACAACCCTCCTGGAACTAATGTAAGATACAGCAAAGTTGTAGAATACAAGGTTAATATACAAAAGTCTACTGTCTTCCTATACCAGCAACAATGAACAACTGAAATTTGAAATAAAAAGATGCTACCATTAGAACTAAATGAAATGGACATAAGATATGTATAAGACTTGAGGGAAAACAACAAAACAGATGAAAGATATTAAGGAATAAATAAATGGAGATACAGTCCATGTTCAGGGATAGGTTGATTCAATATTTAAGATGTTGATTAATTATTACATTCAGCTTGATTCACAGGTTCATAAATTTAATTCATAGATTCAACACAAGCCCAGTCAAAATCCCTGAAACTTATTTTATGGATACTGACAAACTAATTCTCAAGTTTATGTGGAAAAGAAAAAGGCCCAGAACAGCCAACACACTATGGAAGGAGAACAACAAAGTTGGAAGACACTACCCAACTTTAAGACAACGATAAAGATCATCATATCTTTTTATCATACCTTTTAAAAAGCACTGTTTTTTAAACATGAGCACTAATTAGAAACATCTGGTACTTTAGAGGAAAAAAAGCAATACTTGGGCATTTCTATTTTTCAAAAAATTCCAACATATTCTGGTAAATCTTATCTAGTTTGTTTCATTTCTATTTCATATTCAGTGTTCTCATTTCATTTAGTTATGGTTTCCAATTTCTCCATCTTTTTTTCCTTATTCTTTATCAAAAGTAAAAGAGCTTTTCTATACGTGTATATATATATACATATATACAGTAGGTATAATGTAATATGGCAAATACATGAGGAAACAATGGAAACAATGATAAACGCTATTTTCTTGGGCTCCACAGTCACTGCAGATGGTGACTGCAGCCATGAAATTGAAAGACGCTTGCTCCTTGTAAGAAAAGCTGACAAACCTAAAGTGAAAGTTGCTCAGTCATGTCCAACTCTGTGACCCCATGGACTATACAGTCCATGGAATTCTCCAAGCCAGAATACTGGAGTGGGTATCCTTTCCCTTCTCTGGAGGAATCTTCCCAACCCAGGGATCAAATCCAGGTCTCCTGCATTGCAGGCAGATTGTTTACCAGCTGAGCCACAAGGGAAGCCCATGACCAACCTAGACAGCATATTAAAAGAGACATTACTGAACCAACAAAGGTTCAGATAGTCAAAGCTATGGTTTCTCCAGTAAGCATGTGGATGTGACCGTTGGACCATAAAGAAAGCTGCTTCTGCTGCTAAGTCACAGCAGTCATGTCTGACTCTGTGCAACCACATAGGCGTCAGCCCACCAGGCTCCCGTCCCTGGGGTTCTCCAGGCAAGAACCATTTCCTTCTCCAGTGCATGAAAGTGGAAAGTGAAAGAAGTCGCTCAGTCCTGTCTGACTGTTAGCGACCCCATGGACTGTAGCCTACCAGGCTCCTCCGTCCATGGGATTTCCCAGGCAAGAGTACTGGAGTGGGTTGCCATTGCCTTCTCCCAAGGAAAACTGAGCACTGAAGAATTGGTGCTTTTGAACTGTGGTGTTGGAGAAGACTTGAGAATCCCTTGGACTGCAAGGAAAGAAAATCCTGAATATTCATTGGAAGGACTGATGCTGAAGTTCCAATACTTTGGCCACCTGATGCAAAGGGCTGACTCATTGGAAAAGACCCGATGCTGGGAAAGATTGAAGGCAGGAGGAGAAGAGGATGACAGTGGATGAGATGGTTGGATGGCATCACTGACTTGATAGACATGAGTTTGAGCAAGCTCTGGGAATTGGTCATGGACAGGGAAGCCTGGCGTGCTGCAATCCATGGGGTTGCAAAAAGCTAAACACGACTGAGCAACTGGACTAAACTGATAGTGTAATATATATTTTAGAAAACTTAAGAATTTTTGCCTAGGTAAAAAATTTATGGCATTGTGATTCCACTTGTTTGACTTAGGATGAATAGAATGCTAGATTTCTAATTTATATTCACTCAGAACTTTGATATACTTCTGTGTATTTTGGCATCTGGTATTACTGCTAAAAGTCTAGAAATTTTATTACCCTAATGATTTTTTAAAAGAATTTGATATTTGACCCTTCTAATCCAATTCTGAGAATATAAAGAAATACGTTGCAAAAAAAAAGCCAGGAAATTAATGTGATATAGTATTGATGAAAATACATATTTTCTTCAAATTTCACACCCACACAAAGATATGATAATGCAGCCATGAAATTAAAAGATGCTTACTCCTTGGAAGAAAAGTTATGACAAACCTAGACAGAATATTAAAAGCAGAGGCATCACTTTTCTGGAAAAGATCTGTATAGTGATAGCTATGGGTTTTCCAGTAGCAGTGTATGGATATTAGAGTTGGGCCATAAAGAAGTTTGAGCACTGAATAGATGCTTTCGAACTGTGGTGCTGGAGAAAACTCTTGAGAGTCACTTGGATAGCGAGGAGATCAAACAAGTCAACCCTAAAGGAGATCAACCCTGAATGCTCATTGGAAGGACTGAAGCTGAAGCTCCAATACTTTGGCCTGATGCAAAGACCTGACTCATTGGAAAAGACCCTAATGCAGGGAAAGATTGTGGGAAAGAGGAGAAGGGGGTGACAAAGGATGAGATGGTTGGATGGCATCACCAACTCATTGGGCATGAGTTTGAGCAAACACCAGGAGTTAGTAAAGGACAAGGAAGCCTGGCATGCTGCAGTCCATGGAGTCACAAAGGGTTGGACATGACTTAGTGACTGATCAACAACAGCAATGTCAGTGTGGTGTTGGCAGAAGAATGGACAAATCAATGGAATAGAATAGAGAGCCCAGATACAAACCCGTATTGTATGTATAGTCAGCTGATCTTTGACAGAAAAGCAGAGGCAAGCAAAGATAACCTTTTCAACAATNTCACTACACCCTCACCCTATAGGAATGCAACTTTATTTGGAGGGTGGTGCCTGGTTTAAGAAAAAACACCCTTGGGAAAAATAAGTTTTTTGGTTATCAGAAGGGTTGTAAATGTCAGCAGGCCTCATGGCCAGATGATGTAAAACCCCTAAGACCTTTTTTTTTTTTAATGTAAAGCACCTGATTTTGATAAAGGTCAGGACTGCTGACCCCCGCATGACTCTGTATTCATCCCTATATGTAACAAAAGGTATATAAGGAAACCTGAAAAATAAAGAAATGGGATCAGTTCCTGGAAAGACTGACTCCCCCATGTCATTCTTTCTTACTTCCCATTTATCTGGCTGAATTCCCATCTGGAGCATGGATGCTATTCCATGTGAAACAAGTTATTCAGCCTCTTTTTCTCCACTAGTTTTCCTACTACACTCTCCATTTCTATCTGTTTCTAATCTCTCTATATATCTGTAATTAAATAAGTTTTTTCCAGTACACCTACTCCGTCCCCACCTTCGAATCACCCTGGATCCACCAGGGCTGGACCCCGGCAGAACAAGACAAGTGCCCACATTCACCACTCTTATTCAACATAGTACTAGAAGTCCTAGCTAGATCAATCAGGCAAGAAATGAAAGGCATTCGTTCAGAAAGGAAGAAGTAAAATTGTCATTATTTATAGATAATGTATATACCAGGATTTCCCTGGTGGTTCAGACGGTAAAGTGTCTGCCTACATTCTGGGAGACTAGGGTTCAGTCCCTGGGTTGGGAAATTCTCTTGGAGAAGGAAATGGCAACCCACTCCAGTACTCTTGCTTGGAAAATCCCATGGACGGAGGAGCCTGGTAGACTACAGTCCAATGGGGTCGCAAAGAGTCAGACACAACTGTGCAACTTCACTTTCACTTTCATAGATAATATGGGGCTTACCAGAAGGCACTAGTGGTAAAGAATCCACCTGCCAATGCAGGAGATATAAGAGACATGAGTTCAATCCCTGGGTTGGAAAGATCCCCTAGAGAAGAAAAGACAACCCAATCCAGCATTCTTGCCTGAAAAACTCCATGGACAGAGGAGCCTGGTGGGCTACAGTCTATGGGGCCATAAAGAGTTGGACACAAGTGAAGCAAATGAACACAGTAGCCTAGCATAGATTATATGATCTCTTGTGGGTTTCCCCAATGACTCAAGCAGTAAAGAATTCACCTGCAATGCAGGAGATGTAAGAAATGGCAACCCACTCCAGTAGTTTTGCCTGGTAAATCCCATGGACAGAGGAGCCTGGTGGGCTACAGTCTAAGGGGTTGCAAAGAGTCAGATATGACTAAGCATGCACACATGATCTCTTATAGAGAAAATCCTAAAGAGTCAATTAAAAAAACTACTGAAACTATATAAATTTAGTACATTGTAGAATATAAAAATCAACATACAGAAATCAATTATGTTTCCATTGATAAAGGAAATCAAAGATGATCCTAAGAAATGAATAGATGTCCCATGCTCTTGAAGTGGAAGAATTAATATAGTTAAAATGGACATACTATCCAAAGCAATCTACAGATTTAATGTGATTCCTATCAAATTCCCCATGATATCTCACAGGCCTAGATCAAATAGTCCCAAATTTATATGAAACTTCAAAAGACCAAAACTGTCAAAGCAATCTTGAGGAAAGAGATGAAAGCTGGAGGTATAACTCTTCCAGACTTCAGACAATAATACAAAGCTACAGTAATCAAAACAGCATTGTACTGCCATAAGAATAGACATATACATCAATGGAACAGAATAGAGAACCCAGAAATAAGTCCAAACACCTATGGTCAATTAATCTTCAGTAAAGGAGGCAAAAATATACAATGGAGAAAAGATAGTCTCTTCAGCAAGTGGTGTTAAGAAGGCTGGATAGCTGCATGTAAATCAATGAAATTAGGACATTCCTTCACATCATACACAAATAATAAACTAAAAATGGCTTAAATAGAAGATACGATGCCATAAAACTCCTAGAAGAGAACACAAGTAAAACATTCTCTGAAATGTTTTGTAAATCATAGAAATATTTTCTTAAGTCTATCTCCCAAGGCAACAGATATAAAAGAAAAAATAAGCCAATAGGACCTAATCAAATTTAGGTTTTGCACAGCAAAGGAAACAAATAAACAGACAACCTATAAACTGGGAGTAAAAATTTGCAACCAACAAGGGCTTGATTTCCAAAATACACAAATGCTGTCTCAGACAAATGCTGTCTCATACAACTCAATATCAAAATACCAAACAACTCAATCAAAAAATAGACAGAAGACTTAAATAGCCATTTCTCCAAAGAAGGCATACAGATGGCCAATAGGCACATGAAAAGATGATCAACATCTCTAATTATTATAGAAATGCAAACCAAAATTACAATGAGTATTACCTTGTACCAGTCTGAATGGCCATCATTATGAAGTCTACAAATAGTAAATGCTAGAGGAAAAAGATCTTTCCCACTCTATTGGTAGGAATGTAAAATGGTCTAACCACCATGGACAACAGTGTGGAATCTCCTTAAAAAACTAAAACTAAAAATAGTTACCACATGATCCAGATCCCACTCCTGAGCATATATCCAGAAAAGATGAAAACTTTCATTTGAAAAATTACTTACATCTTAATGTTCAAAGCAGCACTATTTCTAATAGCTAGGACATGGAAGAAACCTAAGTGTCCATCAACAGATGAATGGATAGAGAAGGCACAGTATATGTGTGTGTGTGGTATGGTTTATATGTGTAATGGAATATTACTCAGCCATAAAGAGTGAAATGCCATTTGCAGCCACATGGATGGACCCAGAGATTGTCATAATAAGTAAAATAAGTCAGGAAGAAACAGACAAATATTACATGATATCACTTATGTGCTGTGCTTAGTCACTCAGTCATGTCCAACTCTTTGTGACCCCATGGACTGTAGCCCACCAGGCTACTCTGTCCATGGGGATTTTCCAGGTAAGAATACTAGATTGGGCTGTCATGCCCTCCTCCAGGGGATCTTCCCAACCCAGGGATAGAAACCAGGTCTCTTTAACAATATTAATTCTTCTGATACATGAACACAGGAGATACATGATACATGAACACATTAATTCCATCTGTTTACACTGTCTTAAATTTCTTTTCTCAAAGTCTTGTGGTTTTCATTTTCCTGATCTTTCACTCCCTTGATTAAATTTACTCCTAAGTATTGGTTTTTATACTATTGTAATTGGGACCTATTTCATTGTTAGTGTATAGAAACATAACTGATCTCTTTCAAAATTTTGTTTATTATAGTTGATTTAATTTTGTGTTTGTTCCATACCATCCAAAGTCATCTATAGATTTAATGCAATTCTATCAAAATTCCCAATGGCATATTTCACAAAAATAGAAAAAACAATCTTAAAATTTGTAAGGAATCATGGAAGACTCTGAATAGCCAAAGCGCCCCAAGAAAGAAGAAAATTGGAAGCATCACACTTCCTTATTTCAACTATACTACAAACCACTAATAATTACATCAGCATGGTGCTGGACACATAGACCAATGGAATTAAATAGGGAGCTCAGAAATAAAGTGAAGTGAAGTGAAAGTGAAAATCACTCAGTCGTATCTGACTCTGCGACCGCATGCACTTTACAATTTATGCAATTCTCCAGGCCAGAATACTGGAGTGAGTAGCCTTTCCCTTCTCCAGGGGATTTTCCCAGGGATCAAACCCAGGGATTTCCCAGGGATCAAACCCAGGTCTCCCACATTGCAGGCAGATTATTTACCAGCTGAGCCATAAGGGAAACCCAAGAATAGTGGAGTGGGTAACCTATCCCTTCTCCAGCAGATCTTCCTGACCCAGGAACTGAACCAGAGCCTCCTGCATTGCAGGCAGATTCTTTACAAACTGAGCTATTAGGGAATCCCTCAGAAATAAACCCCATGCATATATGGTCAACTATTTGACAAGAGGATCAAGAACATTCAATGGGAAAAGGATAATCAATAGTGTTTGGAAAACTGTATAACCATAGGCAAAACAAAAATGAAATTGGATCCTTATCTTACACTACTCACCAAAATAAACTTGAAGTAGATTAAAGATTTAAACATAAGACCCGATATTGTAAAACTCCAAGAAAACACAAGGAAGAAGCTCTTTAACATTAGCCTTGGCAATGATTATTTTTGGCTAGGACACCAAAAGCACAAACAACAAACCCAAAAATCAACAAGTGGGACTATATCAAACTAAAAAGCTTCTGCACAGCAAAAGAAATCACCAACAAGATGCAAAACCAACCTATGGAATAGGAGAAAATATTTGCAAATCATGTATCAGATAAGGGGTTAATGTCCAAAATATATTTTATAAATTCGTATAACTCAATAACATGAAAACAAACAATCCAATTTAAAAAATTGACAGAAGAACTGAATAGACATTTTCCCAAATGTCCAAAGAAGACATCTGAGTGGCCAACAGCACATGAAAAGATGTTCATCCCTGATGGCTCAGATGGTAAAGAATCTGCCTGCAATGCAGGAGACCTGGGTTTGATCCCTGAGTCAGAAAGATCCCCTGAAGAAGGGCATGGCAAGCCACTCCAGTAATCTTGGAGCCTGGTGGGTTACAGTCCATGGGATAGCAAAGAGTCGGACAAGACTGAGCAACTGACACTTTTATTTTCTTAGACTCTTGGCAGGAATGTAAATTGGTGAAGCCACAGTGAAATACAGTACGGAATTTCCTCAAAAAATTACACAGAACATATGAGGACTACTGGCAGTCCAGTGGTTAAGACTTTATGTTTCCAGTGCAATGGGTGCAGGTTTGATTCCTGGTCAGGGAATTAGGATTCTGCACACTGCACAGCATTGTCAAAACAAAAACAAAAACATATGAACCAGACATCCCACCTCTAGGTGTATACAAAGGAAATAGGATATCAAAAACAGATCTGCATTCTCAAGATTATTGCAGCAGTATTCACAATAACCAGGATATGGAAACAACCTAACTGTCTGTCAGTGGATAAAGAAGATGTGTGTGTATATACATGTATGTATGTATATATACGTATATACACAATGAAATATTATTAAGCCAGGAGAAAGAAGGAAATCCCTAGGCAGAACACTCTCTGACGTAAATCAGCAAAAATCTTTTTAAAACCATCTCCCAGAAGAATGGAAATAAAAGCAAAAATAAACAAATGGGACCTACTTAAACTCAAAAACTTTTGCACAGCAAAGGAAACAATAAGCAAAACAAAAAGACAACTCACAGATTGGGAGAAAATATTTGCAAATCATGTCACTGATAGGGATTATTCTCCCAGATTTATAGCTCATGACACAATAGCATCGAAACAAACAGTCCACTCAAAATGGGCAGAAGACCTGAATAGACATTTCTCTAAAGAGGACATACAGATGACCAATAGACACATGGAAAGATGTTCAAATCACTAGTTATTAGAGAAATGCAGGTCAAAACTACAATGAGATATCACTTCATACCAGTCAGAATGACTATCATCAAAAAAATCTACAAACAACAAATGCTGGAGATGGTGTGGAGAGAAGGGAACCCTCCTGCACTGTTGGTGGGAATGTAAATTGGGGCAGCCACTATGGAGAACAGTGTGGAGATTCCTTAAAAAACTAGAACTAGAACTACCATGTGACCTTGTAGTCCTGGGCATGTATCCAAAGAAAGACAGGGCCCCAAAGAACGCATGCAGCCCAATGTTCACTGCAGCACTATTCGCAATAGCCAAGACATGGAAGCAACCTAAATGTCTATTGACAGGATCAAGAAGATGTGATGTACATATATATATATATAATATTATATATATACACACACAATGTAATTTTACTCAGCCATTAAAAAGAATGAAACAAGGCCATTTGCAGCAACATGGATGGACATAAACAGTGTCATACTGGGTAAAGTCAGAGAAGGAAAAATATACGAATCATGACATCCCTTATATGTGGAATCAAAAAGGAAATGATACAAATGAACTTACAAAACAGAAAGAGACTCACAGACTTAGAAAATGAACTCATGATTGCTAGCGGGGAAGGGATAGTTAAGGGCTTTGGGAAGATCATGTACACACTGCTATATTTTAAATGGATAACCAACAAAGACCTATTGTATAGCACAAAGAACTCTGCTCAATGTTATGTGCCAGCCTGGATGGGAGCGGGGTTTAGGGGAGAATGGACACATGTATATTTATGGCTGAGTCCCTCCACTGTTCACCTGAAACTATCACAACATTGCTAATTTGCTGTACCCCAATGCTAAATGTTTTTGGTATTAAGAAAATTAAATTAAAAAAAGAAGGAAATCCTGTCATTTCAATAACATGGATGGATCTTGAAGGCATTATGCTGAGTGAGATAAACTGTGATATCTTTCATATGTGCAGTCTGAAAATGCCAACTCGGGACTTTCCTGGGGGTCCAGTGGTTAAGACTCCCAATTCAGAGTTGCTCCCTGGTCAGCGAACTATGATCCCACATGCTGCACCACGGCCAAATAAATAAAAACACCAAACTCTTTTTTTTTTAAGAGTAGAATGATGATTGCCAAGGGCTGGTGGTTGGGGGAATTTGGGAGATGTGTTAAAGGGTACAGTCCTGCAACTAGAAGATGAATAAGCTCTGGTGATCCAATAAATGGTACAGTGATCAGTCAACAGTAGAAAGTGAAAGTGAAGTCGCTCAGTCGTGTCCGACTCTTTGTGACCCCATGGACTATTGCCTACCATGCTCCTCTGTCCATGGGATTTTCCAGGCAAGAATACTGGAGTGGGTTGCCATTTCCTTCTCCAGGGGATCTTCCTGACCCAGGGATCGAACCCAGGTTTCCCGCATAGTAGGCAGATACTTTACCATCTGCACCACCAGGGAAGTCAGTCAATACTGTATTACATCTAAATTGGTAAGAGATTAGCTGTTAATTGTTCTTATCACAAAAAAGAAATGCAAAACATATGTCATGATACACACATTAGCTAAAACCATGGTGGTGGGACTTCCCTGGGGGTTCAGTGGCTAAAACTCCAAATTTCCAATGCAGGGGACTGGGGTTCAATCCCTGGTCAGAGAACTCAGTCCCACATGCTGCAACTAAGAGTTGCCATGTCACAGTTGAGGACCCTGCCTGCCGCAATCAAGATCCGACACAGCCAAATAAATAAATATATACTTACGTATTTTAAAGATAAATAATAAAAGAATAAAACTATGGGGGTAACCAAATTTCCATATGTAGTTGTATCAAATCAACGCATATACCTTAAACTTACATGTTATATGTAAATTTTATCTCAATTTTTAAAATTTAGAAATAAAAAAGAACTGGAAACAGTGAAACAACCACAGCAACTCACTTCCTCTCAGGCAAAGCCACATTCCTCAAAAGATTTCGAGAAAAGATTTTGACAAATGATGGCTGAGACCCACAGAAACTCATCAGCAGAGAGGGGTTTGGTTTATTTGTGTTTTATAGTGGTTCTTAACCTTGGTTGCACATCTCAGTTTCTTGTTGCTGTCGTAAAAACGACCGCCAACACAGTGGCCAAAAACCACAGATAGTTCTGGAGGTCAGAAGTCTGGGGCACTCACTGGGCTCGAGCCTAAGGGTCAGCAAGGTTGGCTTCTTTCTGGATGCCTTTCTTTCCTGCTGCTGCTGCTGCTGCCGCCAAGTCGCTTCAGTCGTGTCCGACTCTGTGCGACCCCATAGACAGCAGCCCACCAGGCTCTCCCATCCCTGGGGTTCTCAAGGCAAGAACACTGGAGTGGGTTGCCATTTCCTTCTCCAATGCATGAAAATGAAAAGTGAAAGTGAAGTTGCTCAGTCATGTCCGACTTAGTGACCCCATGGACTGCAGCCTACCAGGCTCCTCTGTCCATGGGATTTTCCAGGCAAGAGTATAGAGAATCCTTTGTCTTGTCTTTTCCACCTAAAGGCTGCGTCATTCCTCGGCTGCTGCTGCTGCTAAGTTGCTTCAGTCATGTCTGATTCTGTGGGACCCCATGGACGGCAGCCCACCAGGCTCCCCCGTCCCTGGGATTCTCCAGGCAAGAACACTGAAGTGGGTTGCCATTTCCTTCTCCAATGCATGAAAGTGAAAAGTGAAAGTGAAGTTGCGCAGTCGTGTCCGACTCTTAGCGACCCCATGGACTGCAGGCCACCAGGCTCCTCTGTCCATGGAATTTTCCAGGCAAGAGTACTGGAGTAGGGTGCCATTGCCTTCTCCGCATTCCCAGGCTAGGGGCCCTTTACTCCATCTTCGTAAGGATTGATGCCTGATAGCACCTCTGACACTGACTTCTCCACCTCCCACTTCCACGGTCAAAGATCCCTGAAAATACACTGGACCCACGTGGACAATCCAAAATAGTATACCTATTTTAAGTTCAGTTGCTTAGTTAGCAACCTTAATTCCACCCGCTGCCTTGATTCCCTTTGGTAACATACATCCAGAAAACAAGTCAGTTTCTGGGGATTAAGACAGGGTCTTCTTTGCGCTTCAAACAGTACCCATGCCTGGCTTGGAACATGGCACGGGCATCTCGATTTTTTTTTAAAGCTCTCCATGTGGCTCCAATGATTAGCCACTGAAAACCACTGCTGTAAAGAAATAGAACATACCTATGTATCTAGTACTGTCCTAGATGCTTAATATTATTTATATACCATTTAACCTTCCTGACAACCTATTTGTACTTAACCACTGTTAAAAGAACCAGATTAAGCCTAACATGGAGTTGTTCATGCTAAGTTTTCTACCTCCAGCTTTCCCATTAAAGGAAGGGTCAGGTCAACCAATCAGAGCTTGCCTACTCAGCACAAGTTACCTTACCTGCTCTCAGACTTTCCACTGCTCCATAGAAGTGACACTACTGTTTAGCTGCTAAGTAAAGTCCGACTCTTTTTGACCTCTTGGACCATAGCCCACCAGGCTCCCCTGTCCCGGCAAGAATACTGGAGTGGGTTGCCATGCCTTCCTCCAGGGAATCTTCCCAATCCAGGAATGGAACCCACATTTCTTATGTCTCCTGCATTGGCAAGTGGATTCTTTACCACTAGCGCCACCATACTTCAGTAAAATAAAATCACAAAACCAAAACCAACCAACCAACAAACAAAAAAAAACCATTAAAAAACTGAAAGGTCAAGAAGGCAGACTGGCTCATGACCTGAAGAATGACGTGGCAGTGAGTTCCCTGGGTTTTGTTTGTTTTCTTCTGCTTTGTTTTTGGTTTGGTTTTGCTCTATATATGCCAGACTTTGCAGAAGAAACCAGCAACCTGGAAACACCCATGATCACAGAAAAACTCCCTTCCCTCCAGCAGAAGACCTCGACAAAATCTGCTGTGTCTAACCGGAGGACCAAGAAAGGAGCAACCTGGCAAAACAGACAACTTCTGACAATTACCGCTCTACTCCAGGCAAAAACAGAGATCAAACTCTAGCCCTACCCCTAGCAGCAGAGGCTGAACAGGGAGCTTAGATCTTCCCCCCTCGCCAGGCTGTAACAAGGAGCTCAATTGCTCCCCAAGTTGTGGTGTCAGGAAGGAAGCTGGGACTTTAACCCCAACGGGGCTCATGAATGTCCTGCTCTCACCGTGGTGTCACTGGAGACTTCGGCCATCACCTGACAGTGATGAGCACCTTCTCTCCAGTGGAGTTGAGTCTGTGTGGGTCTAATGAAAGCTCAGGACTTTACCATGCAGAGGTAATGAGGTCACCCCACCCAATGTGAGAGTTGCAGCAGGGCCTCTTCCCAGCTGGGGCGATGTCAGCAGAGGCCTGCTTGGGAACCCACCCCCCTTACCCCTGCACAACAGTAATAAGGATCCGCTCCTCACAGGGTGTCAGTGGAGACTGAGTGGGGACCCTGAACTTCCAACTCCACCTAGCAGTAAAGCCATGGCATCTTTCCCTGTTGAGCCAGTGTCCGAGGGAGCTATTAATATGTGTACTCAGTAGCTCAGTTGTGTCTGACTCTGTGACACCATGGATTTCGCTCACCAGCCTGTCTGTCCCTGGAATATTTCAGGCAAGAATCCTGGAGTGGGTTACCATTTCCTACTCCAGGGGATCTTCCTGACCCAGGGATCAAACTTGTGTTTCTTGCATTGGCAGGCAGATTCTTTACCACTGCCTACTTGGGAAGCCCCCTAGTTAAAACAGGTTTAAATAAGATTCAGAGTATCATAACATAATACCTCAAATGTCCAGATTTCAACTAAAAATCATTCATCATACCAAGAACTAGTGAGATCTCCAAATGAATGAGAGTCAGTAGATGCCCATACCCAAAGGACAGAGATGCTAGATGTATCTGACAAAGATTTCTAAATCCTTCAACAAACATGCTTGCTTGAAACAAACAAACAAAAAAGTCTCAGCAGATAAGTAGACAGTCTCAGCAAAAGAAAATAACTTTTAAAGGTACAAGAAGCAAATAGAAATCTTAGAATTAAACAACACAATTATACATTCAGGTCCACAAATCTAGTGGATCCCAGAATTAATTATTATTTGAAGGAATCACAAGACAGAATAGCCAACTGATGTGTCTCAGCCCAAGTTAAAGTTTATTCAGAACCAGTGGACGGGAAGCCCTAGCCAACTTCTGGCACACTCCTTTTGATGCAGACACGAGGCAGTTGTTCTCGAGGGAATATCTACAAACCATAAGAACTTTCTTATTCTCTCTGGTTACTCAACTGGCCACTATTACAGAGGCCATAGATGGCTTGGAATTACTGGCTGTATATGAGGAGCTCCCGAGACTGGTCTCTATATTCCTAAGGCAATATATCCTACTACTTAGATAAATCTCCATCTCAGATTTTCCAGGGTCACCCTGAACTTGACATTGGTGATTCCATGATCCAGGCTTCCCCTCAGGATCTGATTTTGGATAGTAACCCTGGGAGCTCCATGCTCAGAGCATCTAATGTCCTCCATTCCTGAATGCAAATCCCCGAGGCATGGGACACAGAGCTCCATTCTCAGACCTGATCAATGGCATTCCCTGATCAAAGACAACCTCCCCGGCCTTGCTAGGGATGCATCATACCCCTGGATTGCAGCCACCACTGGAGGATGTCACCTCTATACAACCACAGTGGGCCAGCGTTCTCCACATAATAAGCAACTTTCTGTGGCCTTGACTGATGCAGGTTCCCAAATCACGGTAGTCCTCAGAGATGCCATTAAATTTAAGAAAGGATCTCTGTCCTCTCTGAGGAGTTATAGGATATAACGCTGAAGGCAAATAAGTCCACCTTACCCGACCTCTGCCCCCATGCTAATGTGGTCATCTGAATAAACTGTTTCATTATTGAGTATTATATTAGTCTCCTCAACCATAAAATAATGATAATGATGATGTCTGCTTAGTGACTAAATTGCAGAAATTTTATTGGTTACTGAATATGACAGTTTTATTGGTCTCACACTTCCATGCCTGTGGACAAAGAATTCAGAGTTACTTCATCAGTGTGTTATAGGCTGGCTAATAAGTTCTATGTTTTATAACCTGAACATGAAAGGCTGGATGTTGGCTCCAGGAGGAGCCAGCAGTTTAGCCCCTTAGCCCAACAGAGGTCAGAAAATCATCAGTAAATAAATGGCAGTGAACTTCTTGGGGCAGAGGCTGTGTCTTATTAAATATTTTATTCCTGGCATAAACCCAGTGGTTGGCACATTGCAGGTATTAAGTAAATACTCATTTAATGGATGGACAAAAATACTTTGAAAGGGATATCATTGTTACTTGCGTCCTGGAATTGCTTTTCTCTATAACCAGCCTAGGCACTTTTTATTTGCCTTTTTTTTTTTGTTAACACAAGGTCAATATTTTGTTTTACCCTTATTGGAGAAAAAGCATCATATGGCTATAAATATAAAATGCACAAAAGTGCCTATGTCAGGTTCATAATTCAAATGCCAAATTATTCTTTTTCTTTATATAAACTAGAAGTAATCAGAACAAATTAAAGATTCAGTCTTCATTCATAAGCAATCTCCCTAATGCTTTCAGGCAAAAAAATTTTTCTGGTCCATGTAATGGAAGTTTTTGACAATTGAGAAGTATTTTTCTTGGATATTTTATTATGTATAAGAAGAAAGCCAATAAAAAATGTGTTTACATGTCTGAATTTATATAGATACTCACATGTTTGTAAACTGGTATTAAATCATTGCTCTTAACACACAAGTAGACTTCATAATTTAGGGATGTATCAAGCCGAAGATTTTAAAAGTAGTCTTGCAAAATAGAAGATTTTCCTTCAGAGAAAAACAAGCATGGAAGAACCTCTCAATGAACTGGGGCTTGACTACTAAGAACAAGACAATTCTCTGAACCCCAGAGCTGGCAGGAGGCTTCTTGTGAGCAAGATTGATCAAAATATCTCTCTTCTGCTAGCAATCACTGACAAGAAAAGCAGTTAGCTTTCAAATTGTCCTTGCAGCAACCAGCAGCATATTTAGACATGATACCTTTTCCCATCTGACAGTTTTTGGTTGTCAGATTTTTCTTAGACTGAAATTTCAATCATAGCTTTCCTTCACATTGACTTCATTGAAAACTGGAAGATACGGACTTTTGAAATGAGAGTGTAGACCTTTCTTTCTGAGGACGGCATCCTACACTGTGAAAAGAAACAGAAAAAAATCATCCATAAATTCTGTGTTCAATGTATGAAAAAAAGGTTGCATGGATTTTATTGTTCCTGGAGTTTTGACTAATCTTTGATTAAAGAACAGGCTTCCCCAGTGGCTCAGTGGTAAGGAATCCGCCTGCAATTCAGGAGACGCAGGAGATGCAGGTTCAGTCCTTGTGTCAGGAAAATCCCCTGGAGGAGGGCATGACAACCCACTTCAATATTCTTGCCTGGAGAATCTCATGGACAGAGAAGCCTCACAGGCTACAGTCTATGGGGACTCAAAGAGTCGGACACGACTGAAGCGACTGGGCAAGCATGCATGCATGAAAGAGCAATAAGGTTTATATGACCATAGGATCTCTTCAAATGAATAAAAAGATTCTACAGATGCACATCAGACCAGATCAGTTTCTTCCTTGTTCTTAGAAAAGCGAAAAAGATCCTTTCAGGATATGGAAACAGGAAAGCCGTCTTCAGCCTACCCACAGAGTGAGTACGCCACACCCAGTATCCATGGGGTACATTCTGTGAGACTGTACCCCAAGCGTGTGTCTGGGACCAGCCTCAGGGGAGGGAAAGAAGGGCTGCTAAGGGACTTCCTTTGTGGTCCAGTGGCTAAGACTTGGGTCAGGAAACTAGATCCTGCATGCCGAAATTAAGTTTGCAAGCTGCAACGAGGACTGAAGATGGAAGACACAGTGCAGCCAAATAAATAAGCATAAATATTTAAAAAGAAGAAGAATCGAATGCCACCTGGAGCAGCATCTAAGGCAAAACAGGTTAGGCTCTTAGCCTAAACCTGGGTTCCAAGCTCCGCCCTTCCATCTGTCCCCTTCTGGACACAGAGCCCCTAAAGCCTAAAGCCCTTAGAATTTCTCAGTGATGAGAACCATAAAGTTGTCTTTTGTTATTTTAATGAAAGAACCCAAGGATGGGGGCTGCTTGCCAGGGAATCAATCAAGTGATCAGAGGATTGGAACTTCCAATCCCACCGAGGGGAGAGGGGTCGAAGATTGAATTCAGTCACCAATAACCAGTGATTTAATCAATCCTACCTCTACAATGAAGCCTCCATAAAACCCAGAAGAAGAGGAGTCATAGAGTTTCTGGGCTGGTGAGCATGTGGAGTTCAGGGAGAGTGTTCCCAGCACAAAGGGAGCTCTCCATCCCTTCCCCAACCCTTGCCCCAGGGCATCTTACCCATCGGCTGTTCCTGAGTTGCACCTTTTATAACAAACTGATGGTCTTGTAAGTAAAAAGTTCTTGAGTTCTATGACCCTTCTAGCAAATTAATGGAACCCTTGGAGAGGTCTTTGGCACCTCTGATCTACAGCAATATGGCAGGAGCCCAGGTAAAACCCGAACTTACAACTGGCTTCTGAAGTTGCAGGTGGGAGCCGAGGGCAGTCTTATAGGACTGAGACCTTAATCTGTGGGATCTGATTTCCAGGCAGATAGTATCAGAATTGAGTTAAATTGTAAGACTCAGCTGGTGTCACAGAACTACTTGAATAGAACAAAACACACACACTGGAATTGGTGTCAGAATTACAGAAGTGTGGCAGGGAATATCTTGAGCTGTTTCTATTTAGTCTCACTTAAGAGCAAGTTCAACAAGCCATTTTTTTCAATACTCCCGCCAGCGTCCCCATGGGGTATCCGCCAGGCCTTTCAAAGGAATGTTGTCCATAGAGACTTGCTGAAGACTGAACAAAGCCTGAGGGCATTAGTGGGCATCATTTATGTAGAGCTGTTGCCAGGCAACATGCAGGCTGCCAACCAGGGGAGAGCCTTCCAAGACGTTGATATGCGCCATCAGTACTGGGTTAGATGGGCCTTGGGGACATGATGCCTTCACAGATGAACCCAGGGCTTTTCCAAATTTCCACACATTCTAATGAATTTGAGTTGTCGTGGGTGTGTGCTAGACCTTTGTAGACAAAATAAAGAGAGAGGATTCCATGGTTTGGTAGGGATATGGTTTATAATAGGGTATGTTGTTTATCTCCTTCTTTAAAAAAAAGTTTTTTCTTGATGTGGACCATTTTTAAAGTCTTTATTGAATTTATTACAATATTGCTTCTGCCTTATGTTTTGGTTTTTTTGGCCACTAGGCATGTGGGATCTCAGCTCCCAGATCAGGATTGAAATCGCACTTCTTGCATTGGAAAGTGAACTATTTATTAACCCCTGAAGTATTAACTAGGGAAGTCCCTATTTACCTGCTTTTCATCCCAACTCTGCCAACAACAGCGAGGAGATCAGCATTCTCATACCCTCTCCACAAATGTGAAAATCAGGAACTCTTGGTCTCTGGGTCTGGATGCTTGCTCAGAAGACCCTGCCCTCTTGTAGCCCCACCATCTCTGCCCTGGGGAGAGAACCAGGAAATCCCGGTCTCCAAAGTCTGGGTCATAGATACAGAGTCAGTGACTTCCCCAAGTCATATGTATCCATTGGTTGTTTTATTCATTCCAGCAACATCTGCCAAATATCTCTTAGGTGCCATTTAGACAATACAGGGAAAAAGACCCAGGCTTTGTTCTCAAGTTGTTTACAGGCTGAAATATCCTCCAGGCAAAATGGAACCCAAGATAGGATGTGGGGTTGGAGACTGGGTGAGACTGAAGGAACTCATTCTGCGTTGACTGATTCAGCAAGTATTTACTGAATACACACAATGTGCCAGACTCTGATCTGGAATCGGAGGATGCAGCCATGAATGAAGCTGCCAAGTTCACTGCTCTCATGGAGCCAACATCCCAGCAGAGCAGGGGGCTGGGAAAAGGCAGGGGATGCAGAGGAGATAGATTATCAGCAGGTCAGCCAATGAGCAAGCCCCTTATTCCATGAGTCGAGCATCTCATAGGTGCTGGGCAGGATGCTAGGTGCTGGGGTTATAGATCCACCAGAGGGAGGAGCCTGTCCATAGGCGCAGAGCAGACAGTGGGGCTGTTTGGTGGCAATCAAGCCATTCAGTAGAAATGGGACACAGGGCATGGCAATGCAGGAAGCGCCCTCTTTTAATTACAAAATTCATCCTTTGGGCAATCTGGGGCAAAGAGTCTTTCCTTGAAACTTCGTATAAACCCTCTTGTAGTATTTATTGGGGTAGACATTTAGGAACAAACTGTAGGTATTGGATGAGTACAAAAGATCATCATTCAACCTAAGGCGTGGCTCTTGTTGCCTAAAATACAAATCAAAAATAAGAGTTTCTAATACTCCAAATTCAATTCAATTCCTCCCTCCCTTTCTTCCTTCTTCCTTCTTTCCTTCCTAACTTCCTTCTCTTACCTGACCCCATTCCTAGAAATTGGTGAAAATAAAAACAAGTGTAGGATCTGAAGGGGCTTTCCCGATAGCTCAACAGTAAAGCATCCCCCTGTAATGCAGGAGACATGGGAGGCATGGGTTTGATCCCTGGGTTAGGAAGATCCCCTGGAGAAGGAAAGGCAGCCCACTCCAGTATTCTTGCCTGCAGAATTCCATGGACAGAGGAGTCTGCTGGGCTACATCGGGTCACAAAAGAGTCAGACATACTGAGCACCCACTCATGTAGGACCTGAAAGTGTCAAAGTGAATAGAACTAGGATCTGCTCTCTTAGGTGTGGTCAGGAACTAACTGACTAATGTTTACAAAATGTCAGAGTATTCCTGAATAAAAGGCCCTGTATAAGTTCAAAGTCTTTATAATTATTTTGATGATATAGTCTTACTATAATTTGTAAGACTTAGTCATAACTCTCTTCCCAAGAGGATGAAGTCAGCACTGTTTGAAAGAGGAAGAAGGCCAGGGACTCTATATAACGGGAGATGGGCTGATGGGCTCTAGGAACAAGAGCTCAGTGAAGACAGGTGAGTGGTGGAACCCTGCTCAGGCCCATTTTGTATGAAAAACTGATAAACTGATAATGATAGTGAATCTGCTGCTAAGTAGATAAGAAAAGCTGGAGTTAGAGAAAACTCAAGAAGCTTGCAAGGAAAACCTAAGTTGTAAAAGATTATATAGATGATAGAATGATTTTTTAAATAGTACTTACACATGTTTAGACTTCTTTTAATTAAAAATGTATTAATAGTTACTTTTAGATTTGTTGTTGTTTAGTAGCTAAGTTATGTCCAACTCTTTTGTGACCCCACGGACTGTAGTCCACTAGGATTTTCTGTCCATGGGATCTCCCAGGCAAGAATACTAGAGTGGGGTGCCATTTCCTACTCCAGGGGATCTTTCCATTCCAGAGATCAAACTGCATCTCCTGTACTGGCAGGCAGATTCTTTACTGCTGAGCCATCAGGGAAGGGACCATGGGCAAGAGAAAAAAATGGAGAACAGAAATATGTGTGCATTTAACAGGAACTGTGATGGACTAAATGGGATGTCTTCTTCTGTGGATTCAAAGCAAAAAGACAGAGATGTTTGTATTTTTCCAGATGTAATCCCACCCACCTTAAGTGAGGCTGCTATAACAAACTCCTGTCTTCTCTGGAGGCTGTGAAAGATTGAAGGCCAACAAATCTAACAGCATAAACTTGGCAGTGTCCAAGAGTCAAAGACTGGACAGGCTTCAAGAGTCTTGGGTGGAAGAGAGACCACAGTCTATTGGACTTGATTATTGTTCAGAATAGGATATTCCTCAAGACTTCCCTGGTGGTCCAGTAGTTACTGCAGGGGAAGTGGATTCGACCCCTGGTTGGGGAACTAAGATCCTGCATGCTGCGTGGTGTAGGAAAAAAAAAAAAAAAAAAGAATGGGATATTCCTGGGACAATCCTCAGCACTGGGAGAGAAACTTCATGGAGTTCTCAACTCTGGAAATCCCAGACAGGAAAAATGAGGAAAGCAGGCACAAGGGCCAAAGGGAGAGAAAGAACTCCCTCCTAGATTTCTATCAACCAGGAAAGAATTTGCCTGCAGAAAGTGAAGAGAAGAGCTTGAGTCTTCCAGGTTGGTTCCTTGCTTACCAGTCCAAATTCACTAAATACATATTTTCACAGAGCATGCCAAAATGCAACTCTGCAGAAAATGAGATTAGAAGGCAGCTTATGTTTAACTCAAGAAAACGTGGTCCTAATGGCAGAAACATTCTCTATGGGTGACTGTCATTGCTGTTATCTTAATTTTAAGGCCTGTTGGTGCATAGCAGTCTGTGGGAAATATGAGGGAGTGTGCGAGGAGGGAGAGAAAGAGGAGATGGTAAGACATGATGCTGCTATCGGTAGAAAGGCCTGTCAGCCCACAGGGACAAGCAAGAGACCCAAGTCAGCATTAAAGCCAGGGTAAGGGTGTACAGAGAGGTTCTCAATCCCTTCAGGACCAAATGGGGTGAGGCATGACGGGGCAGGGCCACCTCCGTCTCCCAGCACCTTAGAATGTTAACATGACACCTTTTCCAGGCAGGTTGGAAGGCTCTAAAGACCTGGGATGCCTGTGGTTCAAGATTTATGGGGAAAATCTGGGAGAACATTTGTGGAAAACAGATGGGGGCTCTCTGGTGAGAGAAGTGCAAAGAACTTTATTTCCACTTTTTCAAGAAACATTGTTTAACTGAGGAAGAAATGGTCTATTATGCCTTACAGATCTAAACCTGCTTTAAGAATTACAAAGTGCTCAGTGAAGGGAGGGTGAGAGGAGGCCACCAGGACCTAAACTGACCACCAGGACCTAAACTGACCCCCAGGGGTGTTGAGGTTGTCAGTTTCCAGGGCATTCCCCAGCTTGACACCCCCATGCTGTCTGTCACTGTTTTGCTTTCAGGGAGGGAGAAGAGGGTTGCCATGCTTGGCATCACAAATGACTGGTGGAAGCCACGGGGTGTGACCAGATTGGTCCTGTGGACAGTCCTCACATACACTCCAGTGATGCCTCAACACTCTCTTCTGAACATAGACTACTTTTTGGCACCCGGAAAGTTGGGTTGCAGAGTTTGGGTTGCTTCATTATGCTGTGTTGACATCTTATTGTCACTTCTTGCTTCTTCCTGATATAACTGGAACAAAAAAAGAAGAAAGTGACTCTGTGTTCCTAAGTCATTGGCATGTGTGTTTACATGGTCTCTGTGCATTCAAGAGCGTACTCAGCACATTTAGTTCCATGGTTGAGAAATGAGACAAGCTTTCATATTGCAATGAAAGCTAAGTTCTTCTACTTTGGTTTCCAAGAAGAAGTATTTTTGCTCCTTGGAAAAGCAGTAAAAAGAGTAAAATACTCTGGCTTTAGCAATTGGATGCAAGCAGTGCTTTTTTCTGGTCCTTTCCAGAAAGCCGGTGAGAAGCCTCTGTAAAGATACACTTTCATGAAACTATGAGCTTTTCCTGCACCTACATGGCTCTTTATTCTTTTTCCTGGGCCAGAGTGTCCTCTTTCATTCAGTGCTGGGGGCTCAGTGGCTGATTCCTGTTAGGTGACTGAATCTGAGAGTTCCTGCAGACACAGCTAAGATTCCAAGTTCCTGTATCTTTCTGGTGTTTTGGACTGAGCACAACATTTTCTGCTCAACTAAGGGAAATCAAGTAGACCATCTTGATATTGTAGGGAATAAAAATGAAAAGCATGGCTTTTTGTTTGTTCAAATAACTTTCTTAATACTTCTTCTTCGTCTTGGGACATATTCTCTTCCTGAGTGTTTAGAAAGAACCACCCAAAAGACTAACTTTCAAACAAAAAAGATGAAAAGAGCACTACAAAATTGCTGAGTATGTATTTATACTCACACTCTACTTGTAATGATAGTAATAATTCAAAATGATGGTAGCTCATTTGATGAAGCTCAGCTGACCAAAGGAGATGCTGGGAGGAGCTTGCAGTGGGAGGGGTTGGAGGTGGAGGCTTTGGGGCAGGTGGCTGGCTCTTCAGGCATTCCCTGGGGTCAACAGCAAGTTGTCCTGGGTGGCATTTGTGTATTCATTTAGTAGCTACTAGGGGAACCAGGGCTCTTTATACATGAGGAAGATGATTAGAATAATGATTGGGATGAGAATGAACTTGAGAGCAAGTGCTTGATGGTGACCAGTTGTCTGATCTCTTATCTGCCGAGCTCACTATGAGTTCAATCCTGGACCCCGACCATGACCTGACTTCACAGGGGTTTTACTTTGCTGGCAGAAATAGCCTGTTTATTGGTATCCCCAGGCTCTGGCCCAGGTCTGTTCTTGCCTAGGCAGATGGATCACAGGGTGCTTGATGACTCAAGGTGACCAAAGGGGTCTGAGATGCCCAGGTTAGGGGCTTAGAGGAGTGGGAATGTCTTCCAGCTCCTTCTTTATTTTCCTTTTTTAATTAGAGGATAATTACTTTACAATATTATCATGGTTTTTGCCATACCTCAACATGAATCAGCCATAGGTATACATATGCTCTTCCCTCTTGAACATCCCTCCCACCTTCCTGTCCATCCCACCCCTCTAGGTTGCTACAGAGCACTGGTTTGGGGTTCCCTGCATCATACATCAAATTCCCACTGGCTATCTATTTTACATATGGTAATGCCTATGTTTCAATGCTGTTCTCTCAAATCATTCTACCCTCGCCTTCTCCCACTGTTTCCAAAAGTCTGTTCTTTACGTCTGTGTCTCCTTTGCTGCCCTGAAAGTAGGTCATCAGTACTGTCTTTCTAGATTCCATATATGTGCCTTAACATAAAATACTGTTTTTTTCTGACTTCACTCTGTATAATAGGCTCTAGGTTCATCCACCTCATCAGAACTGACTCAAATGCATTCCTTTTTATAGCTCAGTAAGATTGCATTGTGTATATGTACCACATCTTTATCCATCCATCTGTCGATGTACATCTAGGTTGCTTCCATGTCCTAGTTATTCTAAACAGTGCTGCAATGAACAGTCAGATCCTTCTTATGGCAAAGACTACGGCAAGGCACTGAGGAAAATGTAACCTTCCTCTAACCTAAAGGAAAAAGACCCCAAGTAAGTGAAATACTAATATAAAATTCTCCTTTTGGTAATTATATTTTGATAATGAGGAGGCTACTAGGATAAGGCACAAACATCAGAAATTTCCATTTCAAGATCTCTAGTCAGGTCACCATGCTTCTTCATGTTGAGAATCAGAGTATCTTGGATTCTTGAAAGAATCAGTACTCTGTAGTTTGACAGTATGTTGAGTCTCTGTGAGCTGAGCAGGAGTCTCATCACTTTTAATTAAAAGGACAGATGGAGCACATGTCCCAGTTCAACTTATTTCATTCTGATTCCAATAATTAATTTTCTTATTCAGACATAGGGACACGGTCTGAAGGGACACTTCTTTGTTTTCACGCCTTTCCATAGAAACAGTACATAGTGTTGTGATGACAATTGATATTTTCACATCTTCAAGCAAATTTCTATTTAAAAATCATTTCAAGATCTGTGGTGCCAAGTCACTGATATGTCTGTCCTGTGGCTGCTTCTAGGCCTCCTTGTCCTTACAAGTGAGTGTGCTTCATTTTCCCAAATGACCTTGGAGATGGGAAAGATAAGCATGGGAATACAGTGGTATTTCTGATACTTAAAACTGCAGTGGAAAAAAAAAAACCTGCAGTTTTTTTCCCCAAGCTGTTCAACAAATCCTGGGTTTGGTAACAGCCATCCACAGTCTCTTCCCAGATGCCTCACAAAAGGAGGGAGTTCTCCAGAATGAGGGGTGGGCTTACAGCAGCATTGCTTGAGGCCAGACTTTAAATCTATACCATTGAACAATGCTCATTATCCCTCTGTAAAAATTCTTTCACCAAAAGTACTTACTGAATTTATTAATAGGCCATATATTTCTACAGAAGGATTAAGGTGATTTACTACTATAAAACTAATGTAGTTCAATAGAAAACTAGCATTTTGGGGATCAAGGAGATGTGACTCAGTTAACTGCTGAGGCTGACATTGTTGCCATGCTTGAATTTCAGATTTGGTCCTAAGGTTCCTTGCAATTGGGGCAAAGAGGAAAAGGTCATGTTTTTTGACAAAGAAAAAAAGGAAGCATAGCGTCNGGGATCAACGAGATGTGACTCAGTTAACCGCTGAGGCTGACGTTGTTGCCATGCTTGAATTTCAGATTTGGTCCTAAGGTTCCTTGCAACTGGGGCACAGAGGAAAAGGTCATGTTTCTTGACAAAGAAAAAGAGGAAGCATAGTGTCTTAAGAGAAGCAATTTTTTTTTTTCCTGGATCTGAAATTTAAAAATTTCTCAAATGGGGCTGGCTTTACATTTCTTTCTTGACCCACCAATTCAAGAAATATATATTTTTAAATTTTACAAGGAATTTCAGGACTATAAGAAAGTAGGGAAGAGGAGAAAGATGTTGGAATAGAAGGATGTGAGCTCACCTCTTCTTATGGAAACACCAAAATCTCAACTAATTGCTGAACAAGCATCAACAAAAAAATGCTAGGACTTATCAAAAAAGATATCCTACATCCAAAGACAAAGAAGGAGCCACAATGAGATGGGGGGGGCATAATCTGATAAAATCAAATCCCATACACGCCAGGTGGGTGACCCACAAACTGGAAAATAATCACGCCACCAAAGTTCTCTCACCCAGAATGAAAATTCTGAGCCCATGTCAGGGTCCCCAGCTTGGGAGTCTGGCAATGGGAGGAGGAACCCCTGGTGAATTTGCCTTTGAAGGTCAGTGGGGTTTGATTGCAGGAATTCCATAGGACTGGGGGAAACTGAAACTCCACTCTTGGAGAGTGTACATAAGGTCTCATGCACACCAGGAATCGGGGTAAGATGCAGTGACCTCATCAGTGATGTGGTCAGACTCACCTGCTAATATCGGACGGTCTCTTGTGGAGGTAGGGGGAGCGGCTCACCGTGAAGACAAGGACACTGGTGGCTGCAGGCCTTGGCATGAGCCCTCTTGGATCTGGCCCCACCCAACAGGTGGTCGGCTCCAATTCTGGGATGTCTCAAGCCAAACAATCAACAGAGTGGGAACACAGCTCCACCCATCAGCAGACAGGCTGCTTAAAGTTGTCCTGAGCACACAGCTGTCCAACAAACTATACTCCCTGACACATCCCTGTCCACCACCAGAAAGACAAGACCCAGTTCCACCCATCAGTGGGCAGGTTCCAGTCCCTGCCACCAGGAAGCCTGCACAAGCCTCTTAGCCTCATCCACCAGGGGGCAGACAGCAAGAACTACATTCCTGCAGCCTACAAACCAGAAACTGCAATCACAGAAAGTTAGACAAAACTAAACAGCAGAGGAATATGGTCCAGATGAAGGAACAAGATAAAGCCCCAGAAGAACAACTGAAGTGGAGTGAGTGGAAATAGGCAATCTACCTGAAAAAGAATTCACAGTAATGATAAGAAAGATGACCCAAGACCTTGGAAAAACAATGTAGGCACAGATCAAGAAGATACAAGAAATGTTTAATAGACCTAGAAGAAATAAAGAGTGGACAAGGTGAACAATACAACCGAAATGAAAAATACACTAGAGGGAATCAATAGCAAAATAACTGAGGCAGAAGAACAGATAAGTGAGCTGGAAGGCAGAGTGGTGGAAATCACTGCTGCAGAACAGAATAAAGAAAAAAGAATGAAAAGAAATGAGAACTGTCTCAGAGATCTCTGTGAAAACATTTAATGCACCAACAATTCAGATTATTGGGGGTCCTAAAAAAGAGAAGAGAGAGCAAGACAAAGGAGCTGAGAAAATATTTAAAGAGATAATAGCTGAAAACTTTCCTAACATGGGAAAGCAAGCAGTAACCCAAGTCCAGAAATAGCAGCATCTATGGAGGAATATGCTGCTGGCATACAGTAATCAAACTGACAAAAATGAAAGACAAAGAGAAAATACTAAAAGCAACAAGGGAATAGTAACAAATAATGTAGAAGGGAACTCACATAAGATTATCAGCTGATTTCTCAGCAGAAACTCTGCAGGCTAGAAAGGCATGATATATTTAAAGTGATGAAAGGGAAGAAACTACAACCAATACTCTACCCAGCAAGGCTCTCATTCAGATCAAACAAAGAAATCAAAAGCTTTACACACAAGAGAATTTGGCACCATCAGACCAACTTTGCAACTAATCCTAAAAGAACTTCTCTAGGTGGAGAAGAGAAGGCCATAACTAGAGAAAAAAAATTACAAATAGAAAAGCTCACCTGTAAAGGCAAACATACAGTACAGGTAGGAAATCATCTGTATACAAATATGATATCAGAACCAGCAAGTGTGAGAAAAGGACTGCACAAATGCAGGATGTTGGAAATGCATCTGCAATTAGAAGACAGCAACTTAAAACAATCTTGTTTATACACTGCTATATCAAAATCCCATCATGGTAACGGCAAACCAAAAATCTACAGTAAATACACACACAAAATAGAAAAAGGAATCGAAACATAACACCAAAGTTAGACAAAAAAATCATAGTAGAAGAGGACAAAAGAGGAAGTGAGCAAAAAGGAGCTACAAAAACAAATCCAAAACAATTAACAAAATGGTAGTAAGAACACGGTGGTGGTGATGGTTCAGTAGCTAAGTCATGTCCAATTCTTGCAACCCCATCGACTGCAGCCTGCCAGGCTCTTCTGTCCATGGGATTCTCCAGGCAAGAATACTGGAGTGAGCCACCATTTCCTTCTCCAGGGGATCTTCTTGACCCAGGATCAAACCCACAGACAAGCATCTCCTGCATTGCAGGTGGATTATTTTATCACTGAGCGACCAGAGAAGCCCTATATATTGATAATTACCTTTAGCATAAATAGATTAAATGCTCCGACCAAAAGACACAGACTGGGTGAATGAATACAAACAAGATCCGAACAGATGTTATCTACAAGTGATCCGCTTCAGATCTAGGAAAACATACAGACTGAAACTGAGAGGATGGAAAAAGGTATTCCCTGCAAATGAAAATCAAAAGAAAGCTGGAGTAGCAATATTCACATCAGACAAAATAGA
>SJYV01029332.1:0-19602 GCA_006410875.1 Neotragus pygmaeus | reverse complement strand
AAAAAAAAAAAAAAAAAAAAAAACTTCAAGGGAAAATATAAAGTAAGTTTGAGTTTTTCTGAATGTATCTTTCAAAGATTTTTCTTCTTTTATTTAATGATACACACACACAAGAAAGACTTATACTCCAAGATTTGCACAAAGCAGAAAACCCAAATATTCATCCTAGTCTCTCACCTTCTGTTGAAATCAACCTGGATGGAATGATCAATGACAAGATCAGCAGGACAGATGGGGTTTATTTTCTCTGGATTGCCTCCTAACTTTTTCACAGCATCACGCATGGCAGCAAAGTCAACCACAGCTGGCACACCCCTAAGAAATGAGAGAATTAAGCAGAAAATAAATCTGTTAAACAAGTGTTATGTGGGTTTTTTCCAGCTTTTGTTTCTGCTGAAAATATTGGCAAGAGGGCTGTCTCACCAGTGGAGCAAATGATAGATGTCAGAAAAGTGAAAAGCTGCTAAATACACTTCCTTGGGTGGAAATCCCATCAGTAATGAGCATCATGGCTGAGTGGTACCTCTACATGCAATTTTATTCCTGCATTAAAGTTCACAACCAAAGTGGTTTAGGCAGAGAAGCTGTCAGAAAGCTGGCACTTAAAAACTTGGGAACTTTTTCTATCACTGTTCCCTGCTCACATGGTGGGCTAGCAAATTCCTGGGCAAGACATATACCACACCCTTCAACTTCAGACCAAATTTAAAGGATGGATGTAACTCAGAGAAGCAGGCTGTGAATCAAGTTTATATTAAGCGCATCCTTCCTTTTTTATTAGAGAGTAAAATATGAGTAGTCATCCTCTAAAAAAATGAAATTTGGTCTGCAGAAGGAATAAAATAACATCGTTTTAAAAAATGAAAAGGTAGGCTGTGAAGGGGTGAAGGGCTTCCCTGGTGGTCCACTGATTAAGAACCCACTTGCCAATGCAGGGGACATGGCTTCAATCCCTGATCCAGGAAGATCCCGTATGTCCAAAGGCAAATCAGCCCATGTGCCGCAACTACGCGGAGCCTGTGCTCTAGAGCCCAGGAGCCGCAGCCCCTGAGGCCCACGTACTGAGAGCCTGTGCTCTGCAAGAAGAGAGGCCACCGCGATGAGAAGCCAGCACACCACAGCTAGGGAGTATTCCCCGCTCACTGCAGCTAAAGGCCCGTGGGCAGCAAAAAGACCCAGTGCAGCCAAAAATAAACAAATAAATAAATATATATTTTTTTAAGTGAGGCTGTGACGGGAAGCAGTTCTTGGGGCTAGTCGGGTGTGAGCAGAGACTTAAAAGCAACACATCAAGCCTTGCAAACTACGTATCTCCCCTCCGGCGATACATATCAACATTCCAAGGAAGTCTGTTTAAAACCTGGCTCCTTGGGTGACAGGATGTGGGGGAGAAAAGATTCTAAGACAGTTCCACTTCATGCTGTTTCAACTTTTTTGCTAGTACACTGAGGACTAGGATCAAGACCAAGGACAATGACCTCCGCCACTGGAAAAGGTGGATGAGTACCGACCCTGAGATTATCTCTTGCCATCTGGGATGACCACCATCTTTTGCTTTCAAGTGTCTCTGAATATTGAGTGAAAAATCACACAATCACTGTGTTGTTTTTTTGTTTCTGCCTTTAAAAAGCCTTCTCTACAGAGTGAAGGCTGGGGGAGAGACGAGAGTAAGGAGACACGAGGCTCACGTGAAGTCCTGCAGGATGACCCGGGCAGGTTTGAAGGGCACTTCTATGTTCTTATGCTGCATGACCTTCCAATTCAGGATATTTTCAACATCATTTTTCTTCACCAAAAACTGATCACAGTTCCGAATGGCTGCCTCCAGGAGAACTCTGATAGAAAATGGTAAGGATCCTAGGAATAAAAGGAGAAAGCATAACAAAACAAACAAAAAACCATGAGACATCTTATTATCAGAGCTCTTTAAAGCCAATCTCCATCCAAACTTGATACAAGGCACCATCCCCTCTAGCCTTTCAACAAGGTAAGAGAGTAAATTTAAACTGATTTCAATGATTTGAAATATAAGAATATTGAACAGGCTTGAGACATTCAGTTATTAGAAAATACTTACAGCCTAGGCAAAAATAAAATATTACAGTTAATTCTTTCATAGCCAGTGGCTGCCTATCCTTGGAATCCAGTAACAGAGCTTCCCTTAAGTTATCATGAAAGAAATCAGTCTATTTAATTTGCTGTATTACTGTTAGTGAGTAAAGCACATACATACACACATACAGAGTAGTATTTGTTATGAAACGTCAGTGTGTGAAAAATGAGAAAATAACCCCTTTACAAAGATTAAAATTAGACCAAAGAATAGTCATATATACTTTTCAAAGGAAATAAACACCTAAACTCCACGGAGTATGGTCATCAGTAACCATGGTTTTTAGAATAAGACAATGGTAATTTTTAAGAAAACTTAGTTTGCTTATAAAAGAGGTGGTTCATCTTGATACATAAGAATTATTCACTAGTATTATCCAGAAAAGGCAAGAGTACAAAGATAGAAAAGCATAGGAGTTGAGATCAAAAAGGCCTGTGTTTTCGTCCTCTTCCGCTATCTTTTTGTTGTTCAGTTGCCAAGTTGTGTCTCACGCTGCACACCATGAACTGCAGCATGCCAGGCTTCCCTGTCCTTCACTATCTTCCTCAGTTTGCTCAAATTCATGTCCACTGAGTCAGTGATACCCTCCAGCCACCTTATCCTGTGTCGTTCCCTTCTACTTTTGCCCTCAGTCTTTCCCAGCATCAGGGTCTTTTCCAGTGACTCAGCATCAGGTGGCCAAGGAATTGGAGCTTCAGCTTCAGCATGGGTCCTTCCGTTGGATATTCAGGGTAGATTTCCTTTAGGTTTGACTGGTTTGATCCAGTGGATGTTGGCAATTTGATCTCTGGTATCCCTGCATTTTCCAAATCCAGCTTGTACATCTGGAAGATGTACTTACTGCTGAAGCCTAGCTTGAAGGATTTTGAGCATTACCTTGCTAGCGTGTGAAATGAGTACAATTGTGTGATAGTCTGAACATTCCTTTGCATTACCCTTTGGGATTGGAATGAGAACTGACCTTTTCCAGTCCTGTGGCCATTGCTGAGTTTTCCAGATTTTATGGCATATTGAGTGCAGCACTTTTACAGCATCATTTTTTAGGATTTGAAATAGCTCAGCTGGAATTCCATCACCTCCACTAGCTTTGTTTGTAGGAATGCTTCCTAAGACCCACTTGACTTCACACTCCAGGAAATCTGGCTCTAGGTGAGTAATCACACCATCGTGGTTATTTGGGTCATAAAGAAGTTTTTCAAACAGTTCTGTGTATTCTTGACACCTCTTCTTAATCTCTTCTGCTTCTGTTAGGTCCTTGCTGTTTCTGTCCTTTATTGTGCCCATCTGTGCATGAAATGTTCCTTTGGAATCTCTATTTTCTTGAAGAGATCTCTAGTCTTTCCCATTCTTTTTTTTTTTTTTTTTTCTCTATTTATTTGCATTGCTCACTTAAGGCTTTCTTTATCTCTGTTTGCTTTTCTCTGGAACTCTGCATTCAGTTTGGTGTATCTTTCCCTGCCTTTTGCTTCTCTTCTTTTCTCAGCTCTTTGTAAGTCCTTCTCAGACAACCATTTTGCCTTCTGGCATTTCTTCTTCTCAGGGATGGATTTGGTCACCACCTCCTGTACAGTGTTATGGACTACAGTCCATAGTTCTTCAGACACTCTGTCTACCAGATCTAATCCCTTGAATCTATTTGTCACCNCTTCTCAGACAACCATTTTGCCTTCTGGCATTTCTTCTTCTCAGGGATGGATTTGGTCACCACCTCCTGTACAGTGTTATGGACTACAGTCCATAGTTCTTCAGACACTCTGTCTACCAGATCTAATCCCTTGAATCTATTTGTCACCTCTACTGTATAATCATAAGGGATTTGATTTAGGTCATACCTGAATGGTCTAGTGGTTTTCCCCACTTTCTTGAATTTAAGTCTGAATTTGGTAGGAGTTCATGATCTGAGCCACAGTTAGCTCCAGGTCTTGTTTTTGCCGACTGTATAGAGCTTCTCCATCTTTGGCTGCAAAGAATATAATCAATCTGATTTTGGTATTGACCATCTGGTGATGTCCATATGTGGAGTTGTCTCTTGTGTTGTTGGAAAAGGGTGTTTGCTCTGACCAGTGTGTTCTCTTGGCACTGGCCTTTGCCCTGCTTTATTTTGTACTCCAAGACCAAACATGCCTCTTACTCCAAGTATCTCTTGACTTCCTACTGTTGCATTCCAGTCCCCTATGATAAAAAACACATTTTTTTTGTTGTTAGTTCTAGAAGATCTTGTAGGTCTTCATAGAATTGTTCAACTTTAGCTTCTTTGGCATTAGTGGTTGGGGCATAGACGACTGTTGAATGGTTTGCCTTGGAAATGAACAGAGATCATTCTCTCATTTTTGAGACTGCACCCAACTACTGCATTTCAGACTCTTGTTGACTGTGAGGGCTACTCCATTTTCTTCTAAGGGATTCATGTCCACAGTAGTCAGTATAATAATCATCGTTTTTAAATTCTCCCATTCCCATTTTAGTTCAGTGATTCCTAAAATGCCAATGTTTACTCTTGCCACTTCCTTTTTGACCACATCCAATGTACCTTGATGCATGGACCTAACATTCCAGGTTCCTCTTCAATACTGTTCTTTACAGCATCGGACTTTACTTTCGCCACCAGACACAGCACAGTTGGGCATCCTTTCCACTTTGGCTCAGCCTCTTCATTCTTTCTGAAGCTGTTTCTCTGCTCTTCCCCAGTAGCATACTGGACACCTACAGATCTGGGAGGCTCATTTTTCAGTGTCATATCTTTTTGCATTTTCATCCTGTTTATGGGGTTCTCAAGGCAAGAATACTGGAGTGGTTTGCCATCCCCTTCTCCAGTGGAGCGCGTTCTGTCAGGCTGACTAGCGGGGACGTGTCCTTCTGCTGTCCTGCCAGTGGAGCGCGTTCTGTCAGGCTCACTAGCGGGGACGTGTCCTTCTGCTGCCCCACCAGTGGAGCGCGTTCTGTCAGGCTCACTAGCGGGGACGTGCCCTTCTGCTGTCCCGCCAGGGGAGCGCGTTCTGTCAGGCTCACTAGCGGGGACGTGCCCTTCTGCTGTCCCCTGTCACTGGCGGGCATGCCCAGGGCCCTGGCTGTCCCACTGCTGGTTCTCGCTGAGCGTGTAAACCTTCACTGGCTGCTGGGCATGCTGGTCACCATTCCACCCGGGGGCCTGGGCAAAGGCCCTGCCGGAGACGCTGGCTGGAGCTCCTGATGCTGGAGGAAACCCAGGAGCGCAGGGCTCCCCAGCCTCTCTGCTGCCACTGCCCGCCCTCCCCCAGCGGCCTGACTGTTGCCGCTGGCTGCCTACTACCGACACAGTTGTTATTTAACCATGCCATTGACTCTTTTTGGGCCTCAGCTTCCTCAGGACTTTTTAATGTTTTTGAATATAGCCTGACAGGCTTGTTATTCAGATTACATAAACTCTATCAAGTGTTATATAAATGTTATATGTATATAATCATTATCTACTTGAAAATGAGCAATGTAAGAAGGGTGTGTGTGTGTATTTCTGTGGCTAATCCAAGACCATTCAGCCATTCTCTGCTACTCCCTCTTCCAACTCTCCTAAAGGCTGATTTATTAGGTAGTTTACTTATTAAGCAACTGACATGCCAATTGCTATCAGAGCATTTATATCAAAGAGCCATGTACCTACCATATCTGGAATCCTCCAATTTATTCAAATTGAAGAACTTCTTTCCTGGTTGTGCAGGATCCAAAGGCTCAACAAGGTGTGCAAATGGGTTGCTCATGATTCCTGATGACCAGGTGTCCCTGAAAAGGACAGAGAACATTTAATTTCTCCTCTCAAAGCTGGATCTTATTTATTTCAATGAGTATTTGCCCTCTTTTAACAGTTATGATACACACTGACTTCATGAAATCACTTATTATCTTTTCAGAGTGGTGGGAAGGTGGGACATAAATGAATACCAGAATGATATTCTTAGCAAAGAAAATGACCTCTGTGAAGCTCCTGTGAAAGCTAGCACTCACCTCTCAAGAGTGTACAATTCACAACTTCTTTTGTCTTATACAACTTTCCAACATGATTTCACTGATAAGACATGAGGCAGAAGGGAAATGAAGGAAGTGTCACACAGAAAATTGCAAACACATGAACATCTGAGCTGGATTCATGCTTTGCTTGACAGGAGGCAAGAGGTCGGAGCAGGTGACATTGTACAACTACATAAAACCTGAACTCTGGGAAAGCAGGCTTGAAAACAGCTGTTTTCTTCTGTAACTGCCTCTGCAGCATTTTAAATAAACTTGTTAGTTAGAAGTCTTCTGGACTCACTTTTACATAATGGTAGCAAGATTGTGTTCCCATCAAGGAATCTTTAAGGTACCTGGTAGATGTATAAAAGGCTAAACTCCCAAATAAGTCTGGAGAGGACCCTCTACCCTAGCTCTGGGCAGAACTTCTCCGTATCATTTTATAAGTTGTAAGTGGTGAGCAAAAAAGATCTGGCCTTCACCATACAGATAAACAGCGATTCAAATAACTATATGACTTACAGCAAAACACTCCAGGGTAGGAGCTGGAAGGCTTGCTTTCTAGATCTACCTCTTTGGCGAAAATCCTTGTCAGTCTATTCTTCAGTCTTAATTATTATGTAATGAAGTGAGCTCGCTCAGTCGTCTCTGACTCTTTGCGACCCCATGGACTGTAGCCCACCAGGCTCTTCCATCCATGGGATTCTCCAGGCAAGGATACTGGAGTGGGTTGCCATTTCCTGACCCAGGGATCGAACCCAGGTCTCCCGCATTGCATGCAGGCGCTTTAAAATTTCCCTACTTAATCCAAGGTTTTATGAATAAATATTTAAAAGTTCAACCTATTTTGGGGATGACTGATATGAAATGATCAACATATTACTATAAAATGAAAAAAAATGAAAAGATATGTAACTCGATAAACCCATCATAAATTGGAAATACCATAGGCTGAAATGAAAAGCTGAAATGCATTTAATATACTAAGCTACTGAACATCACAGTTTAGCTAAGCCTACCACAGATATTCTCAGAACTCTTAATGCTAGCTTACAGTTGGGCAAGATAACCTAACACAGAGTTGAATATCTCCTGTAATGTATTGACTACTGTATTGAAAATGAAAAACAGAGTGGCTGTTTGAGTACAGAATGGCTATGAGGTTGTTCATCCCAGTGATGGCGTGACTGACTGGGAGCTGCGGCACAGCTACTCACGATCACAGTAGAGTACTGTACTGCGTAGCACCAGCCTGGGCAAGGATCAAAACTCAAAACTCAAAGTGTGTTTCTACTGAATGCCTATTGCTTTTGCACCAAAGTGGTTAAAAAAAAAAAAAAAAATCGTAAGCTGAACTATGGTAAATCGAGGACTGTCTGTAGAGAAAACAACTGTTTGTGAGGATGAACAGTGACAGTGGCCCTCGTCTCCAGAGACAGGCCCATGTCTTCAACAAGACACAAAACAGACTGGTTTCTTTAGGGAATGAGTGAGTTAAAGTTGCTCAGCTGTGTCCAACTCTTTGTGACCCCATGGACTGTAGCCTGCCAGGCTCCTCCGTCTACAGGATTCTCCAGACAAGAATACTGGAGTGGGTTGCCATTCCCTTCTCCAGGGGATCTTCCCAACCCAGGGATCAAACCTGGGACTCCTACACTACACGCAGATTCTTTACTGTCTGAGCCAAGAGGGAAGCCCCTTAAGAGGGACAGAGGCCTCAAAGTCAGGACTGGGAGGACAACTCACATTTATCGTATATCCTTTGATATTGTTTGCATTTTAAACTGAGCACAAATAAAGTTGTTTGAAAATGAGTTAAAAACTTAAGAGAGAGAATGTGTTCGTTCACCCTGTCTGAAGTCCAGTGCTAGTTCTGATGAGAGGCAGCTGAGTGAGGAGCAGCCCTGCCTTCCTGCAGTTCCCCGTGCAGCAGGGCCAGGATGGTCCGGGCACCTGTAATGGACAGGAGAGAATGCAGTGGAAAGGCATGTGTGTGAGAGAGACAGTGTGTGTGAGTGTGTGCCTGTCTGTGTAGAGGTGGAGCGGGTCAGGTGGGGGCGGGGAAACGGATCTGATTAGCACCTTGTTGCTAGGAGTGGCTTCTTTCCCCTGGACCCACATGTTTTTTTTTTTTTTTTTTTTTTAATCTTTATTGAATTTGTTATAGTATTGCTTCTGCTACGTATGTTCTGGTTTTTGGGCCTTGAGGCATGTGGAATCCTAGCTCCCCAACCAGGAATCAAACCGGTACTCCCTGCACTTGAGTGGCAAAGTCTTAACCAGTGGGCCGCCGTGGAAGTCCCATCCCACGTGGTTTTTGCTGGAGCTGCAATTTGGTGGGGGAGGCTAAAGGCCAAGTGACTGCCTTCTCTAGGAATTCTGGAACAGAAACTACAGAAAGGCCAGCAGGGGACGCTGGGGCACGTTGCAGCTCTATTTACAAAAGCACGCACCCCGGGTCATCTGCAGTAGAGTTACCTGGGGATCTGCCTTGTTAAAAATAGCCTCCTGAGCCCCAACCCCATGCCCCAAGCTACTGACTCAGAAGGGACTGGGGAAGCAGCAGGACCCAATAATCTCCCAGGTGTCTCTAGAAAGTGTCCAATCTGAGAATCATTGCTGGACAGTGTGGAGGGTCAGGTGAGGAACGCCCACTTAGTTCAGAAGGCAGTGAGGTACCATGGAAGGGAGATGTGTAAGATGGTGAGGGAATGAAACCAAAATCCCACCCCAATTCAGGAAGGGGCCCTGAACAAGGGAAGCAGGCAGTGCCTGGCCAGGCAGCTCAGGCATTGTTTGCCCAGCCAAGGGAGGAGCGCCCACTTGGCTCCAGCCACAGGATGCATGCAGGAATGCTAGCCTGTGTGGATGGTGTTCAAGCAAGGCTGGCAATCTGGAGTTCCACCCAAACTCTCTTGATTTACAAATGTTGGTGACTATATTTACCTAAATGACTGAGTGGGCCTGCACCACGATGGCCAAACCAAACATGCCCATGGGCGAGCCCTGACCTGCATTCTCACTCAGCCTGGCAGATGTTTTGGAGGAACGGTAGGAAACTAAAGAGAAAACTTGGGCAAGGAAACCCTGGAAGTGTTGGGGACCTTTTGCTGAACCAGGCATGGTGGGGCAGGTCATATCTTTAAAAAGTCTTAAGTCACATTCAATCATTCCTGTTTCTCTGTCAAGCCCTAAAAGGGCTAGTTTGCCAAAATTCTACAGGCAAACCAGTTGCTAAATTGTACTCATATCTGCCATGATGCGGTGAGAACTCAGCATGTCACTTTGCTTCCCTGAAACTTACAAATGTGGGCTTCCCAGGTGGCGCTAGTCAGAAAGAACCTACTTGCCAATGTATAAGGCATGAGTCGCAAGTTCGATACCTGGATCAGGAAGATCCCCTGGAGGAGGGCATGGCAACCCACTCCAGTATTCCTGCTTGGAGAATCTCATGGACAGAGGAGCCTGGCAGGCTACAGTCCATGGGGTAGCAAGGAGTCAGACATGACTGAAGCGACTCAACACAGCTTACAGATGCCCCCAGCAGAACTCTGTTAGACTTACATGATTCTTGCTGTTCCTACCACCCTACAAAGCCAGCTGGTATTTCAGGATGGATATATGTCTCCCTGGTGGCTCAGATGGTAAAGAATCTGCCCGCAGTGCAGGAGACCTGGGTTTGGGTCAGGAAGATCCCCTGGAGAAGGAAATAGCAACTCACTCCAGTATTCTTGCCAGGATAATCCTGTGAACAGAGGAGCCTGGTAGGCTACAGTCCATGGGGTTGCAAAGAGTCAGACATGATTGAGCGACTTTCACTCATTCAGTCACATATGGTGACCAGTGTGGCTCTTGTAGAAAATATGTTGTGTAATGCACTCTCCATCTGCTTCCTTGTTTCTTTAAAAACTACATAATTATCTAGTTTCAGTACATAAATGAAGGAAATCTTACTTGCAGAAGTTAGGAGACAGACGAACCAATTACTAATTACTAAGTATCAGGATGTACCATTGACTTCATACCATCTTCTATAACCCTGGCCACAACTCTGTATATTTCAGCCTATTATTACTCTCATTTCACAGCAGAAAAGACTGCAGCTCTGAGACATGAATAGCTTGCCACAGGGCAAACATCCAGTTAGAGGCAGAGCTAGGCTTTGATCTCTGGTTTTCTCTACCAGCTTCTTGGGGCCACCTCTCAAGGTGTGGCAACTCCTCATCTGAAGGAGGTGCTGGCTGGAGGCCACCAAGCAACTCCTAGTGTTGATAAAAAGTCAGGAGACTTGCAGGCCTGCAAAATCCTCCTACAAGCCTCAGTTTTGAATACTAGAGTTGCCTTTTCATCTTTCTAGGGCTCAGCCAGCACNTGAAGGAGGTGCTGGCTGGAGGCCACCAAGCAACTCCTAGTGTTGATAAAAAGTCAGGAGACTTGCAGGCCTGCAAAATCCTCCTACAAGCCTCAGTTTTGAATACTAGAGTTGCCTTTTCATCTTTCTAGGGCTCAGCCAGCACAGTGGCCTGGGCTGGGCATTGATTGCCACATGTCCCTTGCCACTCTGAGCCCCAGGTCAGTGGAAAGCAAGAGCAGCTGTATTTTTGCAATCCCAAACTGGTTTTGCTTGCAAGTTGGGAAATGTCTACTCCCCACCCACTTCCCCCAACCCCTGCTTTAAATCTGGAGGGTTCTGGAAATCAGAGCCACTCCAAAGTTTCACTCACTTTATCGTTTGTATTTCAAATGATATTATAGGAGTTCACAGTGCTTCAGGAACACCAAGAGGGAGCCAAAGTGACCACATTCCAAGCAGGGTGTGAGGAGAAGGATCTCTGCCTTGGGGACAAGCCAGACCAGAGCAGAGTCTAGGCATCAGGGATATACGTAGGTCTGTCTGACCTTCTCCAGAACCCTCAAACCCCATCCCCAAGCCTCAACTGTTATTACTATGGGAACTGCAGGCCCCAAATTATCCCGAGATCTGTGATTTTTCTAGAAACCCCACCAACTGGCCAGGGAATCCTGTCTATTTCCACAGTCACAGAAACCACAGACCTCGTGGCTTCAATTCCTTCCCTATCTGCCCTATCTGTTCCCTTTCCTCTGTTTTATCTAACCCCCCTTCAATACTAATAAAAGAGAGGAACGAACAGACAGGATTGTTTTGGAGAGAGTGGAGTGTTATCCTAGGTTTTTTCTTTTATGGAAAGAGGAAAGGGTAGTATATACATGGAAATATGTTCCAGTTGCTGCCTCTTCTGTTCCACAGAATATGGTGGTACTGCATGGAGGCAAAGGATAAAAAGAGGAAAAGAAAAGCAGAAAAGAGATTTTTTTAATAAAGGAAAGCAGGGGAAATGTTATATTTAAGCAGCGAGTTTGCAGCTCATTCAGCACCTGTCCTTCCTGAACACTTGTGTTGAGAAGGCCAGAACTGCTGACCTTTGCTTCTGAATCAAGCGGGACCCAGGGACAGTTCTTAAACAAAAGGAATCCAAAAAGAGACCTTTGTACTGTCTCTGAAACCCTTCACTACATCTGTGTACATTTTGAAAGAAAAGATAATTGTCTGGTAGAGAAATGGGTGTTTCTCAAAGCTAACCCATCCTGAAATACCAGCTGGGTCACTCAGCGTGGTCCTTCCAGGCACATTCTGTGCACGGAGGAGTGGGAGTTGGGTACGGAGCACTGGACATCAGAATTTTAAAGTAAATCACGAAAAATACTAAACAGTAGGCATGCGTGGGCAGATCTGAGACATTTACCAAGTGAACTGTGCTCCTTGTAAAAAGCTCGGTGCAGGGATCCTTTCCAGCCGCAGACGACGCTGCTGCCAACTGATCTTTGGCCTCAGTTTAGGGCGCGGGCGGGAGGCCTGGAGAGGCACCTTCACTTGTGCACATGCCACAGGGCATTAGCCCGTCACCATGCCTGTGTGCCTGTGCCCAGTTGCTCAGTCACGTCTGACCCTTTCGCAACCCCATGGACTGTAGCCCACCAGGCTCCTCCGTCCATGGGAATTCCCCAGGCAAGAATACTGGAGTGAGTTGCCATGCCCTCCTCCAGGGGATCTTCTCAACCCAGAGACTGAACCCAGGTCTCCCGCATTGCAGGCAGATTCTTTTACCATCTGAGCCATCAGAGAAACCCACCACTCCCTAGGTGAGCATAGTAGATGCTGAGGCTGTGATGAGATAAATCAGAGAATGTTGAGCCTTCCTTGAAAGAACCTTAGATATCACTAACATTCCCCTGATGAGGAAATAGTGTCCCTAAAAAGAAGGTGATAGCCTGGGGGTCACAGGATTGTTAAGCGGCAGAATGAGGAAGAAAATATATCTGATTTTCCTTCCAATTAAAAGTACATTTCCCTGGCAGAGGTGAAAAAAAAAACAAACGAACTTAAAATCCTCCATAAATAGAGTTTAAAAAGTACTACCTAGACATATTACAGTCTTCTGGCACTTTCATGAGTTAGCTTTATAATCATTCACTGAACCTTCTATGATTCAAAATTCCAGAGAACAGACTGACAGCTAGACTTTGGGAAAACAACTTGTGGTTAAGTTTTTAACTATCTGGATGTTCTGGATGACTAGTTTATTCCAAGAGAGGCAGACGAGTAAGGGCAAATCAATCCTATAGATATAAATATCAGACTCACATACTGTTGTATAAGTAAATAAATAAAAACCAGAAAGATATAAAGTTAAGGTATACAGATAGTTAACAGCCACAAGAAAAGATGTTCAACATGACTTCTCACCAGAAAAATGCAACCCAAGACCACAATGTCAGTGGTTTGGCAAATCAAACCTAGTCTCACACCAATAAAAATGGTTACCATGAAAGAAGACATACAGATGGCGAACAAACACATGAAAAGATGCTCAACATCACTCATTATCAGAGAAATGCAGATCAAAACCACAATGAGGTATCATTTCACGCCAGTCAGAATGACTGTGATCCAAAAGTCTACAAGCAATAAATGCTGGAGAAGGTGCAGAGAAAAGGGAACCCTCTTCCACTGTTGGTGGGAATGCAAACTAGTACAGCCATATGGAGAACAGCATGGAGATTCCTTAAAAAACTGGAAATAGAACTGCCTTATGACCCAGCAATCCCACTGCTGGGCATACACACCGATGAAACCAGAACTGAAAGAGACACATGTACCCCAACGTTCATCACAGCACTGTTTACAATAGCTAGGCCGTGGAAGCAACCTAGATGTCCATCAGCAGATGAATGGATAAGAAAGCTGTGGTACGTATACACAAGGGAATATTACTCAGCTATTAAAAAGAACACATTTGAATCAGTTCTAATGAGGTGGATGAAACTGGAGCCTATTATACAGAGTGAAGTAAGCCAGAAAGAAAAACACCAATACAGTATATTAATGCCTATATATGGAATTTAGAAAGATGGTAATGATAACTCTATATGTGAGACAGCAAAAGAGACATAGATGTATAGAACAGTCTTTTGGACTCTGAGGGAGAAGGTAAGGGTGGGATGATTTGAGAGAATAGCATTGAAATATATATAATATCATATGTGAAACAGATTGCCAGTCCAGGTTCCATGCATGAGACAGGGTGCTCAGGGCTGGTGCACTGGGAGGACCCTGAGGGAGGGGATGGGGAGGCAGGTGGGAGGGGGGTTCAGGATGGGGAGCACATGTACACCCATGGCGGATTCATGTCAAGGTATGGCAAAACCAATACAATATTGTAAAGTAATTAGCCTCCAATTAAAATAAATAAATTAAAATTTAAAAATATATATAGCATTAAAAAAAGACACATTCTCATAATCTTGCAAGATAAATGAATTAATAATATAACTATTTTTCATGAGAAAAAAGAGAAAAGACCACAAATAACAAATGGTGGCCAGGATGTGGGGAAAAGGGAACCGCCATATGCTGTTGGTAGGAATGTCAATGGATACAGCCACTGTGGAAAATAGTATGGAGGTTCTCAAAAAACTAAAACCAGAACTACAATATGATCCAGCTGGGTATATATCCAAAGGAAATGCAAACACTACTTTGAAAAGATACAAGCACCCCAACGTTCAAAGCAGCATTCTTTACAATAACTAAGATATGCGAGCAACCTAAGTATACATCAACAGATGAATGGATAAAGATGATATATATTATATATATATATATATACACACATATATATAATATATATGTGTAATGGAATACTACTTAACATGAAAAAGAATGAAATTTTGTCATCTGTACCAACTAGACTTGATGGAAATAAGTCAGACAAATATGATATATTTTAACTTACAGAAAGAATAAAACAAATGAACGTAACAAAACAGAAACAGCACGAAATAGACATAGAGATCAACAGGGAAGAATAGAGGGCTCAGAAATAAACTCACACACTGATGGTCAGTTAATCTACAATCAAGGAGGCAAGAATATACAGTGAAGAAAAAACACTCTCTTCAATAAGTGGTACAGGGAAACGTGGACAGCTACGTGTAAAAGAATAACATTAGGACATTTTTTAATACTATACACAAAATAAACTCAAAGTAGATTAGAAGCCTAAATTTAAGACAAGAAACCATAAAACTCCTTGAAGAAAACATCGGTGGAACACTCTCTGACGTAAGCCATAGCAATATATTCTTGGACCTGTGTCCAAAAGCAAAATAAAAATAAATCATGGGACCTAATTAAATATATAGCTTTTGCACAACAAAGGAAACCATTGGCAAAATGAAGACAACCTATGGAATGAGAGAAAATATTTGCAAATACTACGACCAATAAAGGGTTAGTTAATATTCAAAATACCTAAACAGCTCATACAATTCAATACCAAAAAAAAAAACAAAACACCCAAACAACTCAGTTAAAAATAAGACCTAGAATAACCTATGTGAAATCTTAAAAATTAAACAAATTAGTGAATATTAAAAAAAAAACACAGATATAAACAAACTAGCGATTAATAGTAGAGAAGAGAAACAGTGAGGAGGGCAAAACAGGGGTAGAGGACTTCGAGGTATAAACTACTATGTATAAAATAAGCTACAAAGATATATTGTACAGCACAGGGACTATAGCCAATACTTTACAGTAACCATAAGTGGAGTATAACCTTTAGAAATTGTGAATCACTATGTTATACCCCTGAAACTTAGAAAAAGATCAGAAAAATATTGGTACAGTAAAATAAAATTTTAAAACAGATATTCATTGTGGAAACATTAGAATATGCAAGTAAACAAAAAGAAGAAAATAAGTCACCTGTAACACCATGGTGTGGAGTTTCATTTAACATGAATTTTAAATGTATTTGGATTTTTAAAAAGTGGATTAGACCTCACATTGTTTTGTAAACTGCCTTTTTTTTTTTTTTAACAAAAACCAAAGTTTATTTGTCAATTCCACAATAGAACAATGAACCAAGTTTAGTAAAGGTGGGGACTTCCCTGGCAGTCCTGTGGTTAAGAGCTCGCAATTCCATTTCCGGAGTTTCAGGTTCAATCCATACTCAGGGAACTAAGATTCTGCAAGGCAAGACAGCAGGTTCCTGAGGGTCTCCACCATCACATTCTTCTACAAGCTCCTCTGGACAGGATCCAGACAGTCCCACTCCTCGGGAGTGAAATCTATGAACACATCCTTGAAAGTCATGTGAGCCGGAGAAAGAGCCATGCCTGACTCCTGTTCTTTCCTCTTCTGTGCTTCTTCATCCATGAGTCTTCACAGTTCAAGTCTCAGCTTCGGGAATTGGCTGTAGAATCTCTTGCATCCAAGCGAGGATGCGACACTCCTCAGCCATTGGTATCTGTAAAGTGCTTTTTTCCCCCACTTTTCAGTAGACCACAAACATCTTCATGGAGCCATCATGTGATTTTTTTTTATACGGTATTTTATATCACTTTTAACTACACCATAAAAATCTCTTCTTCAGTCATATAATAATTTATTTAAATTTCTTATTAAAATGTGTAGGTGGTGTCCAAGTATTAACATTCAAACACTGCTTGCAATCTTTGTATACACTTCTTCAGATGGGTCCTTAATCCAGTTCCTCAAAATAAACCCTGAGCTTTCAGTTCCTCGAAGTAGGACAGCTGGGTGAAGGATCCGATAGCTCCATTTGGATGCGCATCACCAGCCCACCAGGGAAAGGCTGTACCAATTTTATGAGCCTTCTCTGAAGCAGAGTAAAAACAGAAGTGCCTAAACCAGGGAACATAATTTGTCTTTATCTTTTACAAATCGAGAGATTAAAAAGTTAACCTTGGGCATTTGTCTAGTGGCTAGTAAAGGTGAGTACTTTTCCATCCTTCTGTTAGACATCTGAATTTCTTCTGTAAGCTCCCTATCTGCCAGAAAGGCCAAACTGAGTGACGCTGAGATGGCCTCTTGTGACCAAATGTTCTCATACCTGAAGGGACTTCGCCGAGTTATTCCTGTGGATGAGACTCAGCTCTGTAATTCGGGAGAGGCAAAGACTGCCCTTGGCCTCTATCTGATCTCCAGACCTACGGTCTACAAGATTCCCCTTTACAAGAAGGGAGCCCTGACAACCTGATGCATAAGCTGACCCCATGCTCAGGTGCACTGTGCACCTCGCTGGTTAGAGCCGCACAAGTGACCGATTCCTGACAGCGTGGGCAAAATCTCTCCTGGGATCAGTGAACTCTGCTACCTGTAACCCAGACCATCTCCAAGCCCAGGCAGCAGTCTTGCTAATGGCTTTCGTGAGGGAGACTGAGCAGCTTATGGGCAGTACACTGCCAAACCGTCGCTCTTGCTAGAAGACTGTCATTGTAGTTGTTTAGGTGCTAAGTCATGTCTCTCTGTGACCCCATGGACTGCAGCATGCCTTCACTATCCTTCACTTCCCTGTAAAGGACTGTGTCCCAGAGCCTGCTCAAACTCATGTCCATTGAGTCAATGATGCCATCCAACTATCTCATCCTCTGTTGCCCTCTTCTACTGCCCTCAGTCTTTTCTAGCAGGAGGGTCTTTCCCAGTGAGTCAGCTCTTCAGATCATGGGGCCAAAGTATTGGAGCTTTAGCTTTAGCATCGGTCCTTCCAATGAATATTTGGGGTTGATTTCCTTTAGGACTGACTGGTTTGATCTCCCTGCAGTCCAAGGGACTCTCAAGAGTCTTCTCTAGCACCACAGTTAGAAAGCATCAGTTCTTTGGTGCTCAGCTTTCTTTATGGTTGTCCAACTCTCACACCCATACATGACTACTGGAAAAACCATAGCTTTGACTAGACAGACCTTCGTCGGCAAACTGATGTCTCTGCTTTTTTTTTTTTTAATATTTACTTACTTGGCTGTGGTGGGCCTTCGCTGCTGCACACAGGCTTTCTAGTTGCTGAGAGCGGGGACTACTCTTCAGTGGTAGTGCTTGGGCCTCTCACTGCGATGGCCTCTCCTGCTGCAGAGCACAGGCTCTAGGGTGNTACTTGGCTGTGGTGGGCCTTTGCTGCTGCACACAGGCTTTCTAGTTGCTGAGAGCGGGGACTACTCTTCAGTGGTAGTGCTTGGGCCTCTCACTGCGATGGCCTCTCCTGCTGCAGAGCACAGGCTCTAGGGTGTGCAGGCTACAAGCAGTCGTGGCAGACGGGCTCTAGAATGCTGGCATGTGAAATCTGCCCAGGCTAGGGATTGAAACGGTGTCCTCTGCATTGCAAGGTGGATTCTCAATCACTGGACCACCAGGGAAGCCTTGTCTCTGCTTTAGGCCTACTTTTATTTCAAGGAGCAAGTGTCTTTTAATTTCATTGCTGCAGTTATCATCTGCAGTGATTTTGGAGCCCAAGAAAACAGTCTGTCACTGTTTCCATTGTTTCCCCAACTATTTGCCATGAAGTGATAGGACTGGATGCTATGACCTAGTTTTTTCAATGCTGAGTTTTAAGGCAGTATTTTTACTTTCCTTTTTCACCCTCATCAAGAGGTTCTTTAGTTCTTTTTCACTTTCTGCCATAAAGGTGGTATTATCTGCATATTTGAGGTTATTGATATTTCTCCCAGCAATCTTGATTCCAGCTTGAGCTTCATCCAGCCTGGAATTTCACAAATATACTCTGCAAAGAAGTTAAATAAGCAGGGTGAAAATATACAGCCTTGACGTACTCCTTTCCCATTTTGAACCAGTTCATTCTTCCATGTCCTGTTTTGTCGCTTCCTGACTTGCATACAGGTTTTGCAGGAAACAGGTAAGGTGGTCTGGTATTCCAACCTCTTTAAGAATTTTCCACAGTTTGTTGTGATCCACACAGTGAAAGGCTTTAGCACTGTCAACGAAGCAGATGTTTTTCTGGAATTCCCTTGCTTTTTCTATGATCCAACGGATGTTGGCAATTTGATCTCTGGTTCCTCTGCCTTTTCTAAATCCAGTTTGTACATCTAAGTTCTTGGTTCACATTCTACTGAAGTCTGCCTTGAAGGATTTAAGCATTACCTCACTAGCACGTGAAATGAGTGCAACTGTGTGGTAGTTTGAACATTCTTTGGCATTCTTTGCCCTTCTTTGGGACTGGAATGAAAACTGACCTTTTCCAGTCCTGTGGCCACTGCTGAGTGTTCCAAATTTGCTGGCATATTGAGTGCAGCACTTTCACAGCATCATCTTTCAGGATTTGAAGTAGCTCAACCGGAATTCTATCACCTCTATTAGCTTTGCTCGTAGTGATGCTTTCTAAGGACCACTTGACTTCACATTCCAGGATGTCTGGCTCTAGGTGAGTGATCACACCATCGTGGTTATCTGCGTCATTAAGACTTGTTTTGTACAATTCTTCTCTGTATTCTTGCCACCTCTTCTTAATATCCTGTTTCTGTTAGGTCCATACCGTTTCTGTCCTTTATTGAAGGACAGAAGACTGCCTGGGACCACATACCAGCTGACAGTGATAGTATCTGTTTGGCACAGTCAGATTTGTAGAGATGTTTGCAATAGGTGAATGATTTTAGCTAAATGCCAACGATAAAATAAGATTCACCTTTTCAGGTCTCTTTCCAGGCTTTGGAGTATATAATTCTAATTACATTTAGCTGCTTCTACTGTCACAGTTGAATCCTCTTAGGTTATTTTGTGATAGAGAAAGAAGCATGGATGTGAACAACCTCTATGACCAACCACAGGATTCCCAGGCACCAGCAGGAAGGAGCAGAGGAAAGCTGTAACCCAGGCAGCAGAACTCCTGTCAGTAGAGGGATGGGGTGTCTCTTGTGCCATCCAAACACTTCGTTTAGGAAGAGATGGGAAGTTGGGGACAGACAGGTATACACTGTGTTTTTAAAATGGATAACCAACAAGGACCCACTGTAGAGCACAGGCAACTCTGCTCAATGTTATGTGGCCGTCTGGATGGGAGGGGAGTCGTGGGGAGAATGGATACATGTATACGTATGGTTGAGTCCCTTTGCTGTTCACATGAAGCTACCACAATACTGTACCCCAGGACAAAATTTAAAAAAAAAAAAAGAAA
>SJYV01029329.1:23922-64922 GCA_006410875.1 Neotragus pygmaeus | reverse complement strand
AATCTAGTTTTCTGTTGATGGGTGGGGCTGTGTTCCCTCCCTGTATTTAACCTGAGACCAAACTAGATGGAGGTAATGAAGATAATAGTGATCTCCTTCAAAAGGTCCTGGGCCCACACTGCTGCACTAAGTGCCTCCTACCCTGCGGCAGGCCATTGCTGACCCATACCTCCTCCGGAGACTCCTGGATACTCTAGGCAAGCCTGGGTCTGTCTCTTGCAGGGTCACAGCTCCTTTCTCCTAGGTCCTGGTGCACACAAGGTTTTGTTTGTGCCCTCCAAGAGTCTGTTTCCCCAGTTCTGTGTAAGTTCTGTAATTAAATCCCACTGGCCCCCAGATTCTCTGAGGGTTCTCAGTCCCTTAGATAGATCCCCAGGTTGGGAATCTGGGCTTCCCAGGTGGTGCTAGTGGTGTAAAAAAAAAAAAAAAATCTGCCTACCAACNCCAGTTCTGTGTAAGTTCTGTAATTAAATCCCACTGGCCCCCAGATTCTCTGAGGGTTCTCAGTCCCTTAGATAGATCCCCAGGTTGGGAATCTGGGCTTCCCAGGTGGTGCTAGTGGTGTAAAAAAAAAAAAAAAATCTGCCTACCAACACGGGAGACACTGGACATGCTGGTCTGATCCCTTGGTCAGGAAGACTTCCTGAAGTAGGAAATGGCACCTCACTCCAGTACTCTTGCCTAGAAAATCCCATGGGCAGAGGAGCATGGGGGGCTACAGTCCATGGAGCCACAAAGAGTTGGACACAACTGAGCACAAGATATAGAAAATTATGTTTGATTTGCTCAAGTAACAAACAGAAACACATTCAGTTATATTAATGTGGGTTTCCCTTGTGACTCAGCTGTTAAAGAATCTACCTGCACTGTGGGAGACCTGAGTTTGATCCCTGGGTTGGGAAGATCCCCTGGAGAAGGGAAAGGCTATCTACTCCAATATTCTGGTCTATAGAATTCCATGATATAGTCCATGGGGTTGCAAAGTGTCAGGCACACAACTGAGTGACTTTCACTTTCAGGTCACTAATAGTAGCAGGAAAAAAAAAAGAATTTTTGTTGTGGTGGTTAACCTGACAGTAATTAGTCATCAGGTATCCGCCAATCAAGTGATTATTCAAAAATTTTCTAAAAGTGAGGAAGGGCTTCAAGTTACTTTTCCAAGGAACAGTATTGACCAACTGGGTCATTCTCTTTCCAGATATGCTCAGATTAGCATTTCACCAGCAATATTAGTGATGCACCAAAAAAGACTGATAATTATTAATGGAATGAGCAATGGCCTATAATACAAACACTGGGAACAAACATCTTATAGTTCTCATTTCAAAGCAAAAGTCTTTCAAATGTTTTACTATTGAATTTTAAAAATACTATTAAGATTTAAATTATAGTCATGATATTTTAAATATATTGAATATAAAAACCAAAAGCTCAAAAACATGTGTAATCAAGTCACACCATATACTCATTCAATTATAAGAGCTATTTCTTAAAACAAGAAAGTAGGAAATATTTTTACAAATTTCTCCTGTGTATAATTTAAATTGAAGCCCCGACTTTCTAAATTCACTAAATATGCAATCTGATGTACACATTTTCTTTGTGCATCGAATCTACTGTTTTCAAGGCTTTTAGAAATGCATGGTTACCCACTAAACCAGTTTCAATAAGTGATTCCCCAGAGCTTTGCTTAGCATTAGGATATTCCAAATCTCCCTAAAATAGGCAAGCAGGCATCCATGCATGTGTGTACAGAGACAGACACATATTTCTCCGTAGCTGTGTATTTTTAAAAGATGCAACAGTTTGGATGTGTAAGACACTTACTACAGACTTTTAATTAGATCTCAAGTAGGAATATCATCATTCTTATTAAACAATGATATTTTGATGTTTAAATGAGGGATGACACCCAAATTTTACCATGTGTTGATGTAGTTTGTAAATATGTTCACATGCAGGGTGTAATTTAGCAATTTAGGAGGTTGCTACTATTTTTTACAGAAAAGGAAGTTGTAGTATAGCAATGTTCAGTGCCATCTAAATGTACACAGCTGATAAAGCCCTTTGTTGTCGTTGTTTAGTCGCTCAGACAATTCTCACTTTTTGCTACTCCAGTGGACCATAGCCTTCCAGGCTCCCCTGTCCATGGGAAGAATATGGAATTGGTTGCCATTTCCTTCTCCAAAAGCCCTTTTTTTACATACAGGTTTCAGTTCAGTTCAGTCCAGGCGCCCATTCAGGTCCAACCCTTTGTGACCCTGTGAACTGTAGCATGCCAGGCTTCCCTGGCCATCATCAACCCCCAGAACTTGTTCAAACTAATGTACATCAAGTGGGTGACACCATGCAACCATCTCATCCTCTGTTGTCCCTGTCTCCTCCTTTCTTCAATCTTTCCCAGCACCAGAGTCTTTTCCAATGAGTTAATTTTTCACATCAGGTTGTGAAAGTATTGGAGCTTCAGCTTTAGCATCAATCCTTCCAATGAATATTAAGGACTGATATGCTTTAGGATTGACTGGTTTGATCTCCTTGCAGCACAAGGGACACTCAGGAGTCTTCTCCAACACCACAGTTCAAAAGCATTGATTCTTTGGTCCTCAGTTTTCTTTATGGTCCAACTCTCAATCTATATATGATTACTGAAAAATCATAGCTTTGACTAAACAGAACATTGTCACCAAAGTAATTCTCTGCTTTTTAATATACTGTCTAGATTGATCATAGCTATTCTTCCAAAGAGCAAATTTTTTTTTTTTTAATTTCATGGCTGCAGTCACCATCTGCAGTGATTTTGGAGATAAGAAAATAAAGTGTCTCACTGTCTCCACTGTCTTTCCATCTATTTACAGTGAAGTGATGACACCAGATGCCATGATCTTCCTTTTTTGAATGTTGAGTTTTAAGCCAGCTTTTTCACTCTCCTCTTTACTTTCATCAAGAGGCCCTTCAGTTCCTCTTCATTTTCTGCCATAATGGTGGTTTCATTTGCATATCTGAGGTTATTGATACGTCTCCCTGCAATCTTGATTTCAGCTTGTGCTTCATCCAGTCCGGCATTTTGCATGATGTATTCTGCACTGAAGTTAAATAAGCAGGGTGACAATACACACTCTTGAAGTACCCTTTTCCCAATTTGGAACCAGTCTGTTGTTCCATGTCCAATTCTAACTGCTGCTTCTGGACCTACAACAGGTTTCTTAGGAGGCAGGTAAGGTGATCTGATATCGCCATCTCTTTAAGAATTGTCTACAGTTCGTTGTGATCCACACAGTCAAAGGCTTTGTTGTACTCAATAAAGTAGAAGTAGATGTTTTTCTGGAACTCTCTTGCTTTTTTGATGATCTCACAGATATTGGCAACTTGATCTCTGGTTCCTCTGCCTTTTCTAAAACCAGCTTGAACATCTGGAAATTCATAGTTTATGTACTGCTGAAGCCTGGCTTGGAGAATTTTGAGCATTACTTTGCTAGCATGTGAAATGAGTGCAATTGTGTGGTAGTTTGAACATTCTTTGACATTGTCTTTCTTTGGGATTGGAATGAAAGCTGACCTTTTCCAGTCCTGTGGCCCCTGCTGAGTTTTCCAAATTTTCTAGTATATTGACTGCAGCACTTTCACAGCATCATCTTTTAGGTTTTGAAATAGCTCAACTGGAATTCCATCACCTCCACTAGCTTTGTTCTGTAACGTTTCCTAAGGCCCACTTGACTTTGCACTCCAGCATATCTGGCTCTAGATGTGATCACATCATCATTGTTATCTGAGTCATTAAAATCTTTTTTGCGTAGCTCTGTGTATTCTTGCTAGCTCTTCTTTTTTCTGCTTTTGTTAGGGCCATACGATTTCTGCCCAATACTGTGCCCATCTTTGCATGAAGCTTTCCCTTGGTATCTCTAATTTTCTTGAAGAGCTTTCTAGTCTTTCCCAATTGTTTTCCTCTATTTCTCTGCATTGATCAGTGAGGAAACTTCCTTATTTCTCCTTGCTATTATTTGGAAATCTGCATTCAGATGGGTATATCTTTCTTTTTCTCCTTTGCCTTTAGCTTCTCTTCCTTTCTCAGCTATTTGTAAGGTTATCCTCAGACAACCATGTTGCCTTTTTGCATTTCTTTTTTTGGGGGGACATTCTTGATCACTTCCTCTTGTATAAAGTCATGAACCTCCATCCATAGTTTTTCAGACATTCTATCAGATCTAATCCTTTGATCAGTTTCTCACTTCCATTGTTTAATAATAAGGGATTTTATTTAGGTCACGCCTGAATGCTCTTGTGGTTTTCCCTAATTTCTTCAATTTACATCTGAATTTGGCAATGAGGAGTTCATGATCTGAACCACAGTCAGATCCTGGTCTTCTTTTTGCTGACTGTATTGAGCTTCTCAATCTTCAGCTGCAAATAATATAATCAGTCTGGTTTTGGTTTTGACCATTTGGTGATGTCCATGTGTAGAGTCATCTCTTGGGTTGTTGAAAGAGGATGTTTGATATGACTTACAGGTTATTTAGTAAATGTGAAATAAATGATGACATAAAAAAGAAGAGGGAGAGAAGGGAAGGAGGGAAAGAAGAAAGGAAGGAAGGAAAGAAATACAGGGGAGGCACTGGCAAGGGGAGAGAGAGAAAAGAGAGGGGAAAGAAGGAGGGAGCATGTACATTTGAACTGCAGATCTGCTCACAGTGTTAAAAGACTAGCTTCCTTAAGCACTTAGTACCTACTTAAAGTTTTTCATAGCAATTCGATATTCTGTCAAATTCCATTAAAGTGGCACTTTATTTTGTTCCGCTTTCATTTGGTTTTCTTTTATCTCAATGGTGCAAATACTCTGAGACATTTTATATTCTCAGCTCCTCTACTTCCATGTTTTGCTTAAGCTAGATACCTAAAAAAAGTACTGAAGAATATGTCAGAAAGACCAACCTGAGAAACTCATTTTGAGAAGAGCACTAGGGTAGGACTGAATCAAGTTATGCCATGGGGAGTGAAAGAGTCAAATATCCCTATAAGCACAACAGATCAAGCGCTTATGATCCATCAGTCCAAATGTATTGAAAACAGAAAAATGCCAGGTTGAATCTATATATATAGAAGATAGACTTTGTATAAAAGTCTGCTTCATATACAACCAAATATGTTATCCAGTTGAAAAAATTAGGCTCAACAAAACACCAGAAAATACACTGTTCAAGTAAGTGAACAGACTGGATGATATATGAGGTCCCAGATCCTTCATCTCTGACATCTCTTTTATGAGTCACTTCACTTTTTATTCCAGTAGCTCAAGAAAATGAATATAGTAATCATTCTGTCCCTTATTTTAACAATGTAATTCACAGAGGAAAACTTACAACTAAGGATTTAGAAGGAAATACACTTTCAATATTTTTGCAGAAAAACTGTTATGTTTATTCTCCTTCAATTTTCTTCTTTTGCACTTTTATATTTTTCACAAATAATCCAAGAAAAGGACAAAGGAAGTCACTCAGATTTGCATTTTGAATGAATGAAGTAATTGGAGGCAATTTAGTTAGACTGATTAGTGAAATTACACTAAAGGATTTAGACTGCTTGCAACCTAACCTACTATTTGCATATTATCATAATAGTATCTCTTAGACTTGTTTAGTTACTAAGTCCTGTCCTACTCTTTTGTCACACTATGGACTGTAGCCCACCAGGCTCCTCTTGCCACGGGATTTCACAGGCAAGAATACTGGAATGGGTTGCCATTTCCTTCTCCAGGGGATCCTCCCAACCAAGAGACTGAACCCACATCTCCTGCATTGCAGGTGAATTCTTCACCTCTGAGCCACCGGCACAGCCCATCTCTTAGGCTAGAGGAGCATTTTTCAAACTTCAGCTTATGGCAGAATCACCTGGAAAGCTTGTATAAACACAAATTCTTGGGATACACCCTTAAAATTTCTGACTGAGTGAAGCTAAGATGGGGTCCCAAAATTTGCATTTCCAACAGTTTTCCAAATGATGCTAATGCTGATGATTCCATTAAGACTTTGATAACCACTAAGCCAGAAGTTCCTTGAGAGCAGAAACTACATCTTATTCTATGGAAATAAAAGATTTTCTACTGAAAGAGATTCTTTAATGTTGACCGAATAGTGAGATCCCTTTTCAAGAATCCTGAGCAGAATGAAGACATCATCTTTAGTCCAACACTGAACATTACATTTCTGATCAACTTGTATCAAAATAAACATTAAAGTCAACTTTGGGTGGATAAGTAAATTACATATATTAGTATATAAAAAGTAAAAAGAACATCTCTACCCTATTGGCAGGGAGTTGGTGCTTGGCAAGAAGGAGTAGATTGTGGTTTGGGAGTTAACAACTATATGATAAATCCACAGAATGAAATTTTATTTTTTACTGAATATTTATGAAGAAAGTACACTACCTTATTAAGAAGAAACATAAAGTTAAGGAAAAGGATTTAAAAATAAATTTGATGGGTAAAAGAAAAATAAGTGGGACACTTCCAAGAAGGAAAATTGTGATAGTGAGAAAATAATAAATTAAATGAAAACTGCTGGTTGGAATGCAGAACATGTTGGATTATTTAACATGAGACGGTTACTAGAATGACAAATGCATTGTGTAGTTATCTGATGATCAGCATGCCTAAGGTCCTCACTATAAATCTAATTAAATAATTAGGCAATACATTGTTAAACCTGACCATGTCTACATGCATTAGGCTCCAGAATTCCAGGCTCCATGTGCTTGTTTCATTGGAAGAACCCATGTTAAATCTGAAGTTCCAATCCTTTGGCCACCTGATGCAAAGAGCCAACTCATTGGAAAAGACCCTGATGCTGGGAAAGATTGAGAGCAGGAGGAGAAAGGGGTGGCAGAGGATGAGACAGTTGGATGGCATCACTGACTCAATGAACATGAGTTTGAGCAAATCTTGGGAGTTAATAAATGACAAGAAAATCTGATATACTGCAGTCTATGGGGCTGCAAAGAGTTGGACATGACTTAGCAACTAAACAACAAATGTGCTTGCTTATTCAATAAGAAGAAAAGTAGAAGATAACATCTTTGTAAACGTATTTAAGAAAGAGAAGCAAAGGTACATCAATTATGAAACTTTATGATACAAAAAGTCATTGTACTAAAAATGCAAAACAAATAAAACAGAAATAGAGTCAGATACAGAGAACAAGCTTGTGTTTACCAAACAGGAAGATGGTAGGGAGAAGAAAGAAAGAAGTAAAGATAATTAAGATAAATAAGACACAGGGATATAATGTACGCATAGGTAATATAGTCAACAATATTGTAACAACTTTGTATGGTGACAGATAGTAGTGGTCTTATTGTGGTGATCATTACATAATATATAAAAATACCAAATCACTATACTGGACACCTAAAATTAATATAATGTATGCTAATTATAACTCAATAAAAATAACACTATCTATAAAACACATCAAAAATAAATCACTCATACATTCACTAACTAATTGCAAAAAGGGAAGCAGGACAACTACTTGAAGAGAAATGTCTCTTTTCAGTCAGAAAGTATCCTATGCTTGAGAAACGCTGGGAAGTGAAAGAGCTTGAGGTCTGCGTAAGCAAAGATTTAATGGGTCTTCTTTCCCAAGATATTTGCCAATTCTGAATGCAGTGTTCGCTACAGAATAGACTATCAATACATACAGTATTTCATATGGGAATCTGATGAAATATTATAATGCTATATCCTCTAAGAAACTTCCTCTTGAAAATATTTAACCTGAATATAATCAATTATTTACACCTAATTTTTGATTTACACAAAATCCAAGGTATAGAGGAACAAACTCAATAGCATCAGAGGAAACAATCTGAGAAATCTACAAGGCAAAACATTATAAAAGACATCTGGCAGAATTTTTTGAAAAGTCAAAAATAGTCATTGTGCTGTGTGCTAAGTTGCTTCAGTAGTGTCCAGCTCTTTGTGACCTCATGCACTGTAGCCCTCCAGGCTCCTCTGTCCATGGGATTCTCCAGGCAAGAATACTGGAATGGGTTACCATTCCCTTCTCCAGAGGATCTTCCTGACCCAGGGATCGAACCCAGGTCTCCTGCATTGCAAGCAGATTCTTTACCATCTGAACTACCACAGAAAGTCATTAAAAGGAATAAAATGAAAAGAAACAAGAGAAATAATTAAATATAGCATGACATCCTCAGTTTGATCTCATCTGATCCTTAATTTGATCTTATCAAGAGGTTTTGCATGAAACGGAATATGTGGTAAGTATTAGATGGCCATGAAATGGAATATGTGGTAAATATTAGATGGTATTTTTGGTAGGTGTGATAAAGATATTGGGTAGCATTTACTTAGTTACCACCAAAGTGTGAGTCTATCCCTGGCTCTCTATTTTCTTCCATAAATTTGTATATTCCTATACAAGTTCTATTTTTTAAATACTGCTTTAAGTATTATAGTTATCAGAATGACAAAAATCTAAAAACCCAGAAGTGTCAAATGAGTTGGAAGATCTCATAAAGTACTGGCAGGAATATAGACTGATACAATCACTTTAATGAATGATTTGATATTAGCATGTATGAGATTGTTCCTTTTCATAGCTGAGGAATATTCTGTAGTATAAATATGCCACAGTGTGTTAATGGATNTATCAGAATGACAAAAATCTAAAAACCCAGAAGTGGCAAATGAGTTGGAAGATCTCATAAAGTACTGGGAGGAATATAGATTGATACAATCACTTTAATGAATAATTTGATATTAGCATGTATGAAATTGTTCCTTTTCATAGCTGAGGAATATTCTGTAGTATAAATATGCCACAGTGTGTTAGTGGATTTACTTTTGGATATTATTTGGCTCATTTCCAACTTTTAGCTATTTTGAATAAATTTACTCCGAGAAAATACATACATACATAAAGGTATTTGGTGATCTTTAGCATAAAGTTTTATTTATTAGTAATATCTTACTGAAGTACATAGAGATGAAAACCATGATTTTTAAAATTTACTATAAAATCACTTCTGCAAAAAAAAAAAATTGATGAAGCAGACATGCCAAATATTAACAGTTGCTAAATCAAGCAATGGGTGTATTGGTATTTATTATATAATTCTCTTTTTCTCAATGTTTGAAACTTTTATAATAAAAGGTAAAGTTATAAAGAAAAAATTATTGGTCAAGTGGGAAAACTTTTTTTTTCTAACCACAATCAATTCAGGAACTGACATATACATCCAAATAGAAGGGACATATACATCCAAAAATCCTGGTGTATGAAACTATAAACACATTCTCAAAAACATATCACCTTGATACATTAATTTCATTTTTCAGATTCATTGTAAGATGGTATTTTGTGCAGCCATTATCCTCCATCTCAATAAAGTCTTACAAGAAAGAATAAAGTGAAAAAAGAAGCAACAGAGAAATGAGGATAAGAGAGAAGAAAGGAGGAAGGAATAGAGTGAGGAAAGAAGGGAGGAGGGAAAGAATATTTGATTGGATGTAGCTAAAATTTCACATCGTTAAAATCTCTTCATAGGGAATGCATTTTTGAATTGCCCACCTAAGAGACATGAATATTTATCTGTTGGATTCTATAGTCCCCTGTGTATTAAGGGTTGGCTGACAAGTTGTTAACTTCCACTCTTGCAAGCTCATGCCTGAGTTAGAACAGCTGCCTAAGTAACTGTGGGTGTTACAGCTTTGGCAATATGGGGGCCCAGAAAATGTGAGGCAGAAATCAAGACAGTTTAGTGAGTGTAATGAAACTGACCTGAACCTGGAAATTGAGATCACTAATGGAACAACAGAGCAGAACCCATAAAGAGAATAGAGGTATTGAGTCATCTTTCTAGTTGTGGCAAAGAACTGAAGGAAGGGGGACAGATCCTAAAATAAATCAGGTAAACCATTAACAAGTAGGACAAATGGTCTCTGGGGAAAGGTGAATAAATAGGACCAGGTGAACTGAACACACGCAAATTTCCTGGAAATAAGATGCATGAAGCTCTTTCTCATGGCATTCTCACTACTTTTTGTTCTTGTAAGGGTGTCTCTCTTCTTCAGCCTTCTAATAAAATATCTTCATTCTGATCCTCCTATTCCTGTGGCACCAAAGGGTGGGGCTTTATAAAGAAAACTATTATATCTGACAAGGCCATTAACTGATGCACACAGAGTCTATAGTAGTGAGGGTTCTAGATTAGCTGATATAGTATATTTCCTTTGTGTATTGTCATCAGAAGAGCATGTCATCTCAGCCTTTCTAACTGGTGTGTATGTGTGTTAGTCACTCAGTAATGTCTGACTGTAGGCGACCCCATGGACTGTAGCCTACCAGGCTTCTCTGTCCATGGAATTCTCCAGACAGGAATACTAAAGTGGATTGCCCTTCCTGTCTCCAGAGGATCTTTCCATCCCAGGGATCAAACCTGGGTCTCCTGCATTGCAGGCAGATTCTTTATCATCTGAGCCACCAGGGAAGCCCTTTTAACTGGTCTCTTCCATCATTCTGTATTCTCTTTATTGGCACCCAAGACTTTAAATCCATTATTCCTCATTTCATTTCATACTGTGGGCCGAAGGGCTCCTGCTAATCCTGTCATTTTGCTTGCCCTTCATGAATGGTGTTGTTCCTAAGCCTTTGCTCTTTGGAGCCACATGTCCAGGGCCAGAAATAAGACTCCTTTGAATTTGCTTATACTATTAATTCATGATAGTGACACCTTATAATTGCAATTTGAATAGGTTAACAACTGAGGTGCATCAACCATTTTGGCAGTCATGGCCTAAAGAACTTCCTAAGAAAAATATGTCAAAGTGTTTCATTCCCAAAATTACATTCCTGAAAAATATTTCCAACTAATAGACAAATCAAATCAGGTTTGATTTGCTTTTTTACATCAGTTCAGTTCAGTCCAGTCACTCAGTCGTGTCTGACTCTGTGATCCCATGAATCACAACACGCCAGGCCTCCCTGTCCATCACCAACTCCCAGAGTTCACTCAGACTCGGGTCCATCGAGTCCGTGATGCCATTCAGTCATCTCATCCTCGGTCGTCCCCTTCTCCTCCTGCGCCCAATCCCTCCCAGCATAGAGTCTTTTCCAATGAGTCAGCTCTTTGCAAGAGGTGACCAAAGTACTGGAGTTTCAGCTTTAGCATCATTCCTTCCAATGAACACCCAGGGCTGATCTCCTTCAGAATGGACTGGTTGGATCTCCTTGCAGTCCAAGGGACTCTCAAGAGTCTTCAACACCACAGTTCAAAAGCATCAATTCTTTGGCGCTCAGCCTTCTTCACAGTCCAACACTCACATCCGTACGTGACCACAGGAAAAACCATAGTCTTAACTAGACGGACAATAGTCAGCAATGTCTCTGCTTTTTTACATCCCTCCCCTTCAAGTCTTTACTTCAAGGTTGAAAAGTATTTCTATAATTTGGAAGAAACAGAATAGGATGTATAAACTCCCAATGAGCTGCTGATGAAATCATGTCCCCCACACCCTATATGCATTTTATTCAGCAAATAAAAAGTGAATTTGTAAATTGAGTTCACTGAAGCTTAAATCAGATTTAAGCTTGAAAAGCTCATAGCATTTGGTTTCACTTATAAATAGTGCCTGACACTTCCCAAATTCAATTAGCTTCAATTTTTGCAAAGTCATATTCTAAGCAAAACTTGAGTCTATAAGCCTATTTTAAAATGGCCTCAGTACATTTTAGTGTGTGAGATTTTAATTTTGCTTTGTATTTTAAATTGTTACTGCATTTCAAGGAGTAGATCAGTTCGTTTTTTAAAATCACAAATGTAGAACTATTGGACATTTGGGAGACTGGAGATTTTTATTTGATCCTTTTCAGATTTTGCACTCTTTCGTGACTTTATTTCAGTGCTGAAATCAGGGAAACTATGGTTAACTTTTTCTTGCCTTATACAAGCTAGAAGTGTCTGGTCAAGTAGGCCTTACTTGTTATCTGACAACTGTTTTATGGAGAGATGTTCTCATTTAAAATTTTTTTTTTCTCTTAAAGACTCACAACAGGTATTTGGAATAAATATAGTAAGCAAACGTCATATCAAATAAAATCCAGGTCAAGAGCTATTCCTTGTTTGTGAAATGTTACTTTTAAAGTATCTTTTTCCAAATCAATCTTGGTCTCTAGAAGAGATACTGATTATAAGAAAAATAAAAATAAAAGCAAGGAAAAAAAAAAGAACCAAAAATCGTCTACCTTGAAGGAAAGTTATGACCAACCTAGCTAGCATAGTAAAAAGCAGAGACATTACTTTGCCAACAAAGGTCCATCTAGTCAAGGCTATGGTTTTTCCAGTGGTCATGTATGGATGTCAGAGTTGGACTGTGAAGAAAGCTGAGCACCAAAGAACTGATGCTTTTGAATTGTGGTGTTGGAGAAGACTCTTGAGAATCCCTTGGACTGCAAGGAGATCCAACCAGTCCATCCTAAAGGAGATCAGTCCTGGGTATTCTTTGGAAGGAATGATGCTAAAGCTGAAACTCCAGTACTTTGGCTACCTCATGCGAAGAGTTGTCTCACTGGAAAAGACTCTGATGCTGGGAGGGATTGGGNGCAAGGAGATCCAACCAGTCCATCCTAAAGGAGATCAGTCCTGGGTATTCTTTGGAAGGAATGATGCTAAAGCTGAAACTCCAGTACTTTGGCTACCTCATGCGAAGAGTTGTCTCACTGGAAAAGACTCTGATGCTGGGAGGGATTGGGGGCAGGAGGAGAAGGGGATGATTGAGGATGAGATGGCTGGATGGCATCACCGAATCGATGGACGTGAGTTTGAGTGAACTCCGGGAGTTGGTAGTGGACAGGGAGGCCTGGTGTGCAGCAATTCATGGGGTCGCAAAGAGTTGGACATGACTGAGCGACTGAACTGAACTGAACAGTAGAACATGAGATAGGTGTACAGTAGAAGATGTAGAAAAGAGAGATAGGCATGAAAATAAAATAGACAAAAAATTCCATAACCTCAAAACTCAAAGATAACTTCTGTTAATGATTTTATAGACATTCTCAGTAATTCTTTCATTATGTAAATGAGATTTAAAATATGAAAATTACTTAAAATGTGCCCAGCAGTGATAGTAGTTGTCATTGATGATATGGCTATACTTAATGCACTCCATATTGGGTTAGTCATTCATATATTCATTCAGCACAGATATTTTCAGTATCTCCTACACTTCTACTATTCTTGCAAAGAGGAAAAACAGTAGAGATGCCAGGAAAAGCTTTCTTTCTGGTGTTTACAATCCATGTGGAAGAAGGCACACCAGGGTGTGTGTGTGGGTGTGGGTATGGATGTGTAACTGACAGACTATTAGATAAGTGCTAAAAGGCAAAATGGTAGGATACTGAAAGAGGAACTCCCAAGGTCGGTAAGTGCCCAATATGCTACTGGAGATCAGTGGAGAAATAACTCTAGAAAGAATGAAGTGATGGAGTCAAAACAAAAACAATACCCAGCTGTGGATGTGACTGGTGATAGAAGAAAGGTCCGATGCTATAAAGAGCAATAGTGCATAGGAACCTAGAATGTTAGATCCAAGAATCAAGGCAAATTGGAAGTGGTCTAACAGGAGATGGCAAGGGTCAACATTGACAGTCTAAGAATCAGTGAACTAAGATGGACTGCAATGGGGGAACTTAACTCAGATGACCATTATATCTGCTACTGTGGGCAGGAGTCCCTCAGAAGAAATGGAGTAGCCATCATGGTCAACAAGAGTCCAAAATGCAATACGTGGATGCAATCTCAAAAACGACAGAATGACCTCTGTTCGTTTCCAAGGCAAACCATTAGATATCATGGTGATCCAAGTCTCTGCCCCAACCAGTAATGCTGAAGAAGCTGAGGTTTAATGGTTCTATGAAGACCTAAAAGACATTTTAGAACTAACACCCCAAAAGGTGCCCTTTTCATTATCAAGGACTGGAATGCAAAAGTAGGAAGTCAAGAAACACCTGCAGTAACGGACAAATTTGGCCTTGGAGTACAGAATGAAACAGGGCAAAGGCTAATAGAGTTTTGTCAAGAGAACACATTGGTCATAGTAAACACCCTCTTCCAACAACACAAGAGAAGACTCTACACATGGACATCACCGGATGGCCAACACTGAAATCAGATTGATTATATTCTTTGCAACCAAAGATGGAGAAGCTCTATACAGTCAGCAAAAACAAGATTGGGAGCTGACTATGGCTCAGATCATGAACTCCTTATTTCCAAATTGAGACTCAAATTGAAGAAAGTAGGGAAAACTGCTAGACCATTCAGGTATGACCTAAATCAAATTCCTTATGATTATACAGTGGAAGTGGGAAATAGATTTAAGGGACTAGATCTGACAGGCAGATTGCCTGATGAACTATGGATGGAGGTTAGTGACATTGTACAGGAGACAGGGATCAACACCATTCTCAAGAAAAAGAAATGCAAAAAAGAAAAATCGCTGTATGGGGAGGCCTTACACATAGCTGTGAAAAGAAGCAAAATGAAAAGCAAAGGAAAAAAGGAAAGATATAAGCATCTGAAAGCAGAGTTCCAAAGAATAGCAAGGAGAGATAAGAAAGCCTCCCTCAGTGATCAATGCAAAGAAATAGAGGAAAACAATTGAATGGGAAAGACTAGAGATCTCTTCAAGAAAATTAGAGATACAAAGGGAACATCTGATGCAAAGATGGGCTCGATAAAGGACAGAAATGGTATGGACCTAACAGAAGCAGAAGATATTAAGAAGAGGTGGCAAGAATACACAGAAGAACTGTACAAAAAAGAGCTTCATGGCCAAATTAATCATGATGGTGTGATCACTCACCGAGAGCCAGACATCCTGGAATCTGAAGTCAAGTGGGCCTGAGAAAGCATCACTACGAACAAAGCTAGTGGAGGTGATGGAATTCCAGTTGAGCTATTCAAGTCCTGATAGATGATGCTGTGAAAGTGCTGCACTCAATATGCCAGCAAATTTGGAAAACTCAGCAGTGGCCACAGGACTGGAAATGTCAGGTTTCATTCCAATCCCAAAGAAAGGCAATGCCAAAGAATGCTCAAACTACCACACAATTGCACTCATCTCACACGCTAGCAAAGTAATGCTCAAAATTCTCCAAGCCAGGCTTCAACAGTACATGAACCGTGAACTTCCAGATGTTCAAGCTGGTTTTAGAAAAGGCAGAGGAACCAGACATCAAATTGCCAACATCCACTGGAACAAGGAAAAAGCAAGAGAGTTCCAGAAAAACATCTATTGCTGCTTTATTGACTATGCCAAAACCTTTGACTGTGTGGATCACAATAAACTGTAGAAAATTCTGAAAGAGCTGGGAATACNCGTGAACTTCCTGATGTTCAAGCTGGTTTTAGAAAAGGCAGAGGAACCAGAGATCAAATTGCCAACATTGAAACTGGATCATCAAAAAAACAAGAGAGTTTCATAAAAACATCTATTTCTGCTTTATTGACCATGCCAAAGCTTTGACTGTGTGGATCACAACAAAATGTGGAAAATTCTTCAAGAGATGGGAATACCAGACTACCTTACCTGCCTCCTGAGAAATTTATATGCAGGTCAAGAAGCAATAGTTAAAACTGGACGTGGAACAACAGAACTGGACATGGAACAAATTGGGAAAGGAGTACATCAAGGCTATATATTATTACCCTGTTTATTTAGTTTATATGCAGAGTACATCATACAAAATGCCAGGTTGGATGAAGCACAAGCTGGAATCAAGATTGCTGGGAGAAATATAAATAACCTCAGATATGCAGATAACACCACCCTTATGGCAGAATGCAAAGAAGAACTAAAGAACCTCTTGATGAAAGTGAAAGAGAAAAATGAAAAAGTTGGCTTAAAACTCAACATTCAAAGAAGGGGATGACAGAGGATGAGATGGTTGGATGGCATCACTGACTTGATGGACATGAGTTTGAGCAAGCTCTGGGAAATGGTGAAGAACAAGGAAGCCTGGAGTGGTGCAGTCCAATCATGGGGTCACACAGAATCAGACATGACTGAGCAACTGAACTGACGAAGACCTACAAAAACTAAGATCATGGCATCCAGTCCCATCACTTCATGGCAAATAGATGGAGGAACAATGGAAATAGTGACAGACTTTATTTTCTTGGGCTCCAAAATCACTGCAGAAGGTGACTGCAGCCATGAAATTAAAAGATGCTTGCTACTTGGAAGAAAAGCTATGACCAACCTATACAGCATAATTAAAAAGCAGAGACATTACTTTGCCAACAAAGGTCCATCTAGTCAAAGCTGTTTTTTTCCAGTAGTCATGTATGGATGCGAGAGTTGGACTGTAAAGAAAGCTGAGCACTGAAGAAATGATACTTGAACTGTGGTGTTGGAGAAGACTCCTGAGAGTCCCTTGGACTGCAAGGAGATCCAACCAGTCCATCCTAAAGGAAATCGGTCCTGAACTGGAAGGACTGACATTGAAGCTGAAACTCCAATACTTTGGCCACTTGATGTGAAGAACTGATTCATTACAAAAGGTCCTAATGGTGGGAAAGATTGAAGGTGGGAGGAGAAGGAGATGACAGAGGATGAGATGGTTGGATTGCATCACTGACTTGATGGACCTAAGTTTGAGCAAGCTCCAGGAGTTGGTGATAGACAGGGAAGCTTGGCATTCTGTAGTCCATGGGGTCTCAAAGAGTCAGACATGACTGAGCTACAGAACTGATGAAGACCTCCAACACCTTCTAGAACTGACACCCAAAAAAGATGTCCTTTTCATCATAGGGGACAGGAATGCAAAAGTATAAAGTCAAGAGCTACCCGGAATAACAAACAAGTTTGGTCTTGGAGTATAAAATGAATCAGGGCAAAGGCTAACAGTTTTGTCAAAAGAACATGTTTGTCTTAGAAAACACCCCTTCCCAACAACCCAAGAGATACCTCTACACATGGACATCACCAGATGGCCAGTACCAAAATCAGATGGATCATATTCTCTGCAGCTGAAGATGGAGAACCTCTATGCTGTAGTCAGCAAAAACAAAACCTGAACCTGACGGTGGCTCAGATCCCGGGCGCCTTGTTGAAAACTTCAGACTGAAATTGAGGAAAGTAGGGAAAACCACTAGGCCATTCAGGTGTGCCCTAAATCAAATCCCTTAGGATTATACAGTGGAAGTGACAAGTAGATTCAAGGGGTTAGATCTGATGTACAGACTGCCTGAAGAACTATGGATGGAGGTTCGTAACACTGTACAGGAAGCAGTGACCAAAACCATCCCCAAGATAAAGAAATGCAAAAAAAGCAAAGTGGCTATCTGAGGAGGCTTTACAAAAAGCTGACGAAAGAACAGAAGTCAAAGGCAAAGGAGAAAGAGTAATATATCCAACTGAATACAGAGTTCCAGAGAATAGCAGGGAGAGATAAGAAGGCCTTCTTAAATAAACAATGGAAAGAAATAGAGGAAAACGGTAGAATGGGAAAGACTAGTGATCTCTTCAGGAAATACCAAGGGAACATTTCATGCAAGAATGGGCATGATAAAAGACAGAAATGGTAAGGACCTAATAGAAGCATAAGAGATAAAGAAGAGGTGACAAGATATACAGAACTATATATAAAGAGTCTTAATGTCCTGGATAACCGTGATGATGAGGTCACTCGCCTAGAGCCAGACATCCTGGAGTGTGAAGTCAATTGGGCCTTAAGAAGTATTACTATGAACAATGCTAGTGGAGGTAACAGAATTCCAGCTGAGGTATTTAAAATCCTAAAAAGATGAGGCCATTAAAGTGCTGCACTCAATATGCCTGTAAATGTGGAAAACTCAGTAGTGGCCATAGGACTGCAAATGGTCAGTTTTCATTCCAATCCCCAAGAAGGGCAATGCCAAAGAAATGTTTCAACTACCACACAGTTGCTCTCATTTCACCTGCTAGCAAGGTTAGCATCAGAATCTTTCAAGCTAGGCTTCAGCAGTACGTGAGCCAAGAACTTCCAGATGTACAAGCTGGGTTTAGAAAAGGCAGAGGAACCAGAGATCAAATTGCGAATGTCCATTGGATAACAAAAAAAGCTAGTGAATTCCAGGAAAAAAAAAAAAAAGTGCTTCACTGACTACCCTAAAGCCTTTGACTGTGTGGATCACAACAAACTGTGGGAAATTCTTAGAGATGGGAATACCAGACCACCTTACATGTCTCCTGAGAAACCTGTATTTGGGTCAAGAAGTAACATTCATTAGATTGGTGCGATGTAATTGCAGTTTCGGACCGTGAACTTGAAATCATTTTAACTAGGCTTAAAACATCTTTATTAATCAAAATAATAACACAGTCAACATTTTTGTCAATAAGTTTGTTTATTCCTGTAGCATAAAAATCCTTTCTTCAGGATTCAGTGAACTCTTGGAAAGCATGTTCTGCCTCCTGCTGGTTGTGGGAAGCTTTTACCCTCAAAGTTGTCAAGATGCTTGAAGAAATGGTAGCTGGTTGACGCGAGGTCAGGTGAACCTGGCTACTGAAGCAAAACTTCAGAGCCCAATTTGTTCAACTTTTGAACCGTTGATTATGCGACATGCTGTCAGGCATTGTCATGGGGAAGAACTGGCCGCCTTCTGTTGACCGATGCCGACTGCAGTCATTGCAGTTTTTATTGCATCTCACCAATTTGCTGAGCATACTTCTCAAAGGTAATGGTTTCACCGGGATTCAGAAAGCTGTAGTGGATCAGACTGGCAGCAGACCGCCAGTCAGTGGCCATGACCTTTTTGGTGCAAGTTTGGGGCTCTGGGAAGTGCTTTGGAGCTTCTTGGTCAACCACTGAGATGGCCATCACCACCTGTCATATAAAATCCAGTTTTGGTCACAATCTGATGGAGAAACAGTTTGCTGTTTTGTAGAATACGAGAAGACACTTCAGAACGATTTTTAAAATTTTTTGGTCAGCTCATGAGGCAACTACTTATGGAGCTTTTTCACCTTTCCAGTTTGCTTCAATACTAAGTGACCACAGAATGGTCAACGTTGAGTTCTTCCACAACTTCGAGTTGGTTCTTGGTTGTTGTCAGCTGCCAACGGCAGGCCACTGCACCCCTTGTCTTCAGGGCTCTTGTCTCCTCTGTAAAACTTCTTGAAGCGCCACGGCACTGTATGTTCATTAGTAGTTCCTGGGCCAAATGCGTTGGGGATGTGAGTGTCTCTGCTGTTTTGACTCATTTTGAACTTGAATAAGAAAACTGATCAAATTTGCTTTTTGTCTGACATCATTTCCCCAAGATAAGTATAAACAGCAAATAATGTCATTAGCAAAAAAATGAAGCAAGAAACACCCATTAAAATGATGTATAACATAACCACATATATTTAAGAATGTATTCTGATATCAAATGGTAAAGTTCTACAGTGCAAAACTGCAGTTACTTTTGCACCAACCTAATAGAACCAGATATGGAACAACTCACTGGTTCAAAATTGTGAAAGCAGTATGACAAGGCTGTATATTGTCACCCTGCTTATTTAACTTATATGAATGGCACAATATGTGAAATTCTAGGAATGAATCACAAGCTAGAATTGATTGCTGGGAGAAATATAAAAAGCCTCAGATATGTATGCAGATGATATCACTATAATGGCAGAAAGTGAAGAGGAACCAAAGAGCTTCTTGATGAAGGTGAAAGAGGAGAGTGAAAAAGCTGGCCTAAAATTGAACATTCAAAAAACTAAGATCATGATATCCGGTCCCATCACTTTATGGCAAATAGAAGGGGAAAAAGTAGAAGCTATAACAGATTTTCTTTTCTTGGGCTCCAAAATCACTGAAGATGGTGACTGCAGCCATGAAATTAAAAGACGTTGCTCCTTGGAAGGAAAGCTGTGACAAACCTAGACAGTGTATTTAAAAGCAGAGACATCACTTTGCTGACAAAGGTCCATATAGTCACAGCTTTGGTTTTCCAGTAGTCATGTATGGATGTGAGTTGGACCAGAAAGAAGGCTGAGCACCAAAGAACTAATCCTTTCAAATTGTGCTGGAGAAGTCTTGAGAGTCTAGGCAAAGCTATAGTTTTTCCAGTAGTCATGTATGGATGTGAGAGTTGGACCATAAAGAAAGCTGAGCGAGGATGAATTGATGCTTTTGAACTGTGGTGCTGGAGAAGACTCTTGAGAGTCCCTCGGACAGCAAGGAGATCCAACCAGTCACTCCTAAAGGAAATCAGTACTGAATATTCATTGGAAGGACTGATGCTGAAACAGAAGCTGCAATACTTTGGCCACTTGATGCAAAGAGCTGACTCATTGGAAAACACCCTGATGCTGTGAAGGATTGAAGGCAAAAGGAGAAGGGGGCAGCAAAGGATGAAATGGTTAGACAGCATTATCGACTCAATGGACATGAATTTGAGCGAACTCTGGGAGATAGTGGAGGACAGAGGAGCTTGGTGTGCTGCAGTCCACGGGGTGCCACAGAGCCCTACACAACTTAGCAACTGAATAGCAGTGTATTTGATTACATGCTTAACACTGTGAACTTTACCTTAGGTGCTGGATATTTTTGCTTTCCTACAAATATTCTTGAGCTTTTTTCTGGAACATAACTAAACTTAGAAATAGTATGACCCATGACCCTCTTGAGTCTTGCTTTTAAACATTACTTAGATGGGACCAGAACATTGTTTAAACTACGGCTAACTCTTTCATAGTACTGACACACGACCTTTTGTTTGTTTTTATCCTGTTTTTTTAAAAACTTATTTTGTGTTAGAGTGTAGCTGACTAACAACACTGTGAGAGTTTCAGGTGGACAGCAAAGGTACTCAGCCACATACAAACGTGCACCCATTCTCCCCGAAGTCCCGCCCCATCCTCGCTGCCATGTAACAGTAAGCAGAGGTCCCTGTGCTAGACAGAAGTTCCCTGCTGGTTGTCCTAAAAGAAGACCCTTTTGAATCTAGCAATCCCAGGATTCATGAGTTTTTCGTTTGGCTGGTAGAAACAGGTACTATTCCCAGCCTTGGATGGGTTCTGAGGAGTGTTTTTTGCCTTGTCTTGGGCAGTTCTTTACCTGGCTTTGGATGGTTCCTAACACATGCACTTGTTAATCAGTACTCTGCTGCACACTTGAGGGAAGCCACGTGCGGCCTCTGGAGTCCCTGTGGCGCTCTCTCCTTTCCGGCTCTCTGACCGGGGGTCCCAGCTGCCCCCGTCTCCTCAGTCTGCTGATCCTCTGTGCCTGCAGCTGTTGGACTCTGACCCAGTGGGCAAGGCCCCTCACTGCTTCCCGTCTCTCAGAGATCACTGTCCTTATTGCTGACGTCCAGTGTCTTGGGAACTATTGTTTCATATATTTGGTCCAGTTTTTGGTTGTTTCAAGAAGGAAGTGAATCCAGTACCTGTCATTCCAGTTAGGCCAGAAGCAGATTGTCAGATTAAATCTTAAATGAATATGAATTTTTCAGTTTACTTTTCCAAAACATGGGTTAAAACTTTCTGATGATATTATCTCCAAGTGAGACTGTTTTTCAGGAGCAAGTCCGTATCTCAATGTAAGCAGTACTAGGTAATTTCTTAATCCTTTGCAGCTATTTATAAAACCTGTTGTGACAGTATCTTCCTGTTACATGTAAAGCTGTGTTCTAATGATTTAAATTCATACAATGTGCAGTTAGTTGCTGTACATTAATGATCAATTTTTTTCCAACCTGTTGTCTTTATCCTCCTCTCCCTGCCAACCAATGGTGAAGATGTAATGAAACTGGTAATGAAGCACTGTAAATAGTCCCTGCAGTCTTTTGGAAAACAAACTGAAACTATTATTAAAAGGCAAAAATGAAAAAATGATTATATCTTTTGAGTCATTAACCCCACTTATAGAATTATAGCCAATGTAAATAGGATACATAAAAGTGATCTCTCTGAAAATGTTAATCATAGTGATAATATGATGGAAAAACTGGAAAATCTTTTTTAAAAATTGTACTTGATTTACAGTACTGCATTATGTTCAGATGTACAGCAAAGTGATTTTTTTTTTAGATATTTCATTACAACTTATTACAAGATACTGAATTTCCTGTTCTACTATAAATCCGTATTGCTTTGTGTAGAGTAGTTTTACCTGTTAATTCCATATTCCTAATTTGCATCCCCGCCTTCTCTCCCTCTCCCCTTTGATAACTATATGTTTGTTTTCTATGTCTGTGAGCCTGTTTCTGGTTTGTATATAGATTCATTTGCATTATTTTTACATCCCACATATAAGTGGTATCATATAGTAACTGTATCTGACTTACCTCATTATAAATATTTCTAGGTCCAAGCCTGTTGTGTAAATGGGAATATATCATTTTGGAGCTGAGTTATATCCCACTTGTGTCTGCACCACATCCTTTGAGCCAGTCCTGCACTGACGGGCATTTGGTTGCTGCTCTGTCTTGCTATTGTAAATGGTGCTGCTGTGAACATTAGGGTACACATATCTTTTCAAATTAGAATTTTTGTCTTTTCCATATCATTATCCAGGAGTTGGATTACTGGATCATATGCTAGCTCTATTTTAGTATTTTAAGGAACCTCCAAACCTCTTCCACCATAGTGGCTGCACAAGTCTACATTCCCACCAAACAGTAGGAGAGCTCTCTTTTCTCCACACCTTCTCCAGCATTTTCAGACTTTTTAAATGATGGTCATTTTGAATAGTGTGAGGTGATACCTCACTGTGGTTTTGACTTGCATTTCTCTAATAATGAGCAATGATGAGCATCTTCTCACGTGCCTGTTGGTCATCTGGCTGTCTTCTTTGGAAAAATGTCTGTTTAAGACTTCTGCCCATTCTTTGATTGTGTTGTTTTTACAATACTGAGTTTTATGAGCTGTTTGGAGATTTTGGATATTAACTCCTTGTTGGCCGCATCACTTGAAAGTTTTTTCTTCCATTCCTTAGGTTGTCTTTTTGTTGATGTGCAAAATCTTTTTAAAGTTCTATCAAGTCCCGTTTGTTTATTATTGCTTTTCTTTCTTTATTGCTTTGGGAGACTGATCTAAGAAAATATTGCTACAATTTATGTCAGAGAATGTTTTTGCCTATGTTCTCCTCTAGGGATTTTATGGTGCCATGTCTTACACTTAGGTCTTCAAACCATTTTGAGTTTGTTTCGTACACGGTGTGTGGGAGTGCCCTAATCTCATTGACTTACATGTAGCTGTCCATGTTCCCCAATACCACATGTTGAAGATACTGCCTTTCCTCCGGGGTATATTCTGACCTCCTTTGTCGTAGACTAATCTACTATATGTGCATGGGTTTATTTCTGGGGTCTATTCTGTTCCATTGACCTATGTATCTGTTCTTAATGTCAAAATAGGTACCCAATAAAAGGTTTTAATATCCAAAATATATTAAAAAATAACTACAACAGCAAATAAACCCAAACAACCCAATTTGAAAATGAGTAAAGACTTGCATAGATTTTCTCCAAGAAGATTTATAGATGGCTAATAAATGAAAAACATTCAGTATCAGTAGCTATTCAGTTCAGTTGCTCAGTCGTGTCCGACTCTTTGCGACCCCATGAATTGCAGCACGCCAGGCCTCCCTGTCCATCACCAACTCCAGTTCACTCAGACTCACGTCCATCGAGTCNGACTCATTTTGAACTTGAATAAGAAAACTGATCAAATTTGCTTTTTGTCTGACATCATTTCCCCAAGATAAGTATAAACAGCAAATAATGTCATTAGCAAAAAAATGAAGCAAGAAACACCCATTAAAATGATGTATAACATAACCACATATATTTAAGAATGTATTCTGATATCAAATGGTAAAGTTCTACAGTGCAAAACTGCAGTTACTTTTGCACCAACCTAATAGAACCAGATATGGAACAACTCACTGGTTCAAAATTGTGAAAGCAGTATGACAAGGCTGTATATTGTCACCCTGCTTATTTAACTTATATGAATGGCACAATATGTGAAATTCTAGGAATGAATCACAAGCTAGAATTGATTGCTGGGAGAAATATAAAAAGCCTCAGATATGTATGCAGATGATATCACTATAATGGCAGAAAGTGAAGAGGAACCAAAGAGCTTCTTGATGAAGGTGAAAGAGGAGAGTGAAAAAGCTGGCCTAAAATTGAACATTCAAAAAACTAAGATCATGATATCCGGTCCCATCACTTTATGGCAAATAGAAGGGGAAAAAGTAGAAGCTATAACAGATTTTCTTTTCTTGGGCTCCAAAATCACTGAAGATGGTGACTGCAGCCATGAAATTAAAAGACGTTGCTCCTTGGAAGGAAAGCTGTGACAAACCTAGACAGTGTATTTAAAAGCAGAGACATCACTTTGCTGACAAAGGTCCATATAGTCACAGCTTTGGTTTTCCAGTAGTCATGTATGGATGTGAGTTGGACCAGAAAGAAGGCTGAGCACCAAAGAACTAATCCTTTCAAATTGTGCTGGAGAAGTCTTGAGAGTCTAGGCAAAGCTATAGTTTTTCCAGTAGTCATGTATGGATGTGAGAGTTGGACCATAAAGAAAGCTGAGCGAGGATGAATTGATGCTTTTGAACTGTGGTGCTGGAGAAGACTCTTGAGAGTCCCTCGGACAGCAAGGAGATCCAACCAGTCACTCCTAAAGGAAATCAGTACTGAATATTCATTGGAAGGACTGATGCTGAAACAGAAGCTGCAATACTTTGGCCACTTGATGCAAAGAGCTGACTCATTGGAAAACACCCTGATGCTGTGAAGGATTGAAGGCAAAAGGAGAAGGGGGCAGCAAAGGATGAAATGGTTAGACAGCATTATCGACTCAATGGACATGAATTTGAGCGAACTCTGGGAGATAGTGGAGGACAGAGGAGCTTGGTGTGCTGCAGTCCACGGGGTGCCACAGAGCCCTACACAACTTAGCAACTGAATAGCAGTGTATTTGATTACATGCTTAACACTGTGAACTTTACCTTAGGTGCTGGATATTTTTGCTTTCCTACAAATATTCTTGAGCTTTTTTCTGGAACATAACTAAACTTAGAAATAGTATGACCCATGACCCTCTTGAGTCTTGCTTTTAAACATTACTTAGATGGGACCAGAACATTGTTTAAACTACGGCTAACTCTTTCATAGTACTGACACACGACCTTTTGTTTGTTTTTATCCTGTTTTTTTAAAAACTTATTTTGTGTTAGAGTGTAGCTGACTAACAACACTGTGAGAGTTTCAGGTGGACAGCAAAGGTACTCAGCCACATACAAACGTGCACCCATTCTCCCCGAAGTCCCGCCCCATCCTCGCTGCCATGTAACAGTAAGCAGAGGTCCCTGTGCTAGACAGAAGTTCCCTGCTGGTTGTCCTAAAAGAAGACCCTTTTGAATCTAGCAATCCCAGGATTCATGAGTTTTTCGTTTGGCTGGTAGAAACAGGTACTATTCCCAGCCTTGGATGGGTTCTGAGGAGTGTTTTTTGCCTTGTCTTGGGCAGTTCTTTACCTGGCTTTGGATGGTTCCTAACACATGCACTTGTTAATCAGTACTCTGCTGCACACTTGAGGGAAGCCACGTGCGGCCTCTGGAGTCCCTGTGGCGCTCTCTCCTTTCCGGCTCTCTGACCGGGGGTCCCAGCTGCCCCCGTCTCCTCAGTCTGCTGATCCTCTGTGCCTGCAGCTGTTGGACTCTGACCCAGTGGGCAAGGCCCCTCACTGCTTCCCGTCTCTCAGAGATCACTGTCCTTATTGCTGACGTCCAGTGTCTTGGGAACTATTGTTTCATATATTTGGTCCAGTTTTTGGTTGTTTCAAGAAGGAAGTGAATCCAGTACCTGTCATTCCAGTTAGGCCAGAAGCAGATTGTCAGATTAAATCTTAAATGAATATGAATTTTTCAGTTTACTTTTCCAAAACATGGGTTAAAACTTTCTGATGATATTATCTCCAAGTGAGACTGTTTTTCAGGAGCAAGTCCGTATCTCAATGTAAGCAGTACTAGGTAATTTCTTAATCCTTTGCAGCTATTTATAAAACCTGTTGTGACAGTATCTTCCTGTTACATGTAAAGCTGTGTTCTAATGATTTAAATTCATACAATGTGCAGTTAGTTGCTGTACATTAATGATCAATTTTTTTCCAACCTGTTGTCTTTATCCTCCTCTCCCTGCCAACCAATGGTGAAGATGTAATGAAACTGGTAATGAAGCACTGTAAATAGTCCCTGCAGTCTTTTGGAAAACAAACTGAAACTATTATTAAAAGGCAAAAATGAAAAAATGATTATATCTTTTGAGTCATTAACCCCACTTATAGAATTATAGCCAATGTAAATAGGATACATAAAAGTGATCTCTCTGAAAATGTTAATCATAGTGATAATATGATGGAAAAACTGGAAAATCTTTTTTAAAAATTGTACTTGATTTACAGTACTGCATTATGTTCAGATGTACAGCAAAGTGATTTTTTTTTTAGATATTTCATTACAACTTATTACAAGATACTGAATTTCCTGTTCTACTATAAATCCGTATTGCTTTGTGTAGAGTAGTTTTACCTGTTAATTCCATATTCCTAATTTGCATCCCCGCCTTCTCTCCCTCTCCCCTTTGATAACTATATGTTTGTTTTCTATGTCTGTGAGCCTGTTTCTGGTTTGTATATAGATTCATTTGCATTATTTTTACATCCCACATATAAGTGGTATCATATAGTAACTGTATCTGACTTACCTCATTATAAATATTTCTAGGTCCAAGCCTGTTGTGTAAATGGGAATATATCATTTTGGAGCTGAGTTATATCCCACTTGTGTCTGCGCCACATCCTTTGAGCCAGTCCTGCACTGACGGGCATTTGGTTGCTGCTCTGTCTTGCTATTGTAAATGGTGCTGCTGTGAACATTAGGGTACACATATCTTTTCAAATTAGAATTTTTGTCTTTTCCATATCATTATCCAGGAGTTGGATTACTGGATCATATGCTAGCTCTATTTTAGTATTTTAAGGAACCTCCAAACCTCTTCCACCATAGTGGCTGCACAAGTCTACATTCCCACCAAACAGTAGGAGAGCTCTCTTTTCTCCACACCTTCTCCAGCATTTTCAGACTTTTTAAATGATGGTCATTTTGAATAGTGTGAGGTGATACCTCACTGTGGTTTTGACTTGCATTTCTCTAATAATGAGCAATGATGAGCATCTTCTCACGTGCCTGTTGGTCATCTGGCTGTCTTCTTTGGAAAAATGTCTGTTTAAGACTTCTGCCCATTCTTTGATTGTGTTGTTTTTACAATACTGAGTTTTATGAGCTGTTTGGAGATTTTGGATATTAACTCCTTGTTGGCCGCATCACTTGAAAGTTTTTTCTTCCATTCCTTAGGTTGTCTTTTTGTTGATGTGCAAAATCTTTTTAAAGTTCTATCAAGTCCCGTTTGTTTATTATTGCTTTTCTTTCTTTATTGCTTTGGGAGACTGATCTAAGAAAATATTGCTACAATTTATGTCAGAGAATGTTTTTGCCTATGTTCTCCTCTAGGGATTTTATGGTGCCATGTCTTACACTTAGGTCTTCAAACCATTTTGAGTTTGTTTCGTACACGGTGTGTGGGAGTGCCCTAATCTCATTGACTTACATGTAGCTGTCCATGTTCCCCAATACCACATGTTGAAGATACTGCCTTTCCTCCGGGGTATATTCTGACCTCCTTTGTCGTAGACTAATCTACTATATGTGCATGGGTTTATTTCTGGGGTCTATTCTGTTCCATTGACCTATGTATCTGTTCTTAATGTCAAAATAGGTACCCAATAAAAGGTTTTAATATCCAAAATATATTAAAAAATAACTACAACAGCAAATAAACCCAAACAACCCAATTTGAAAATGAGTAAAGACTTGCATAGATTTTCTCCAAGAAGATTTATAGATGGCTAATAAATGAAAAACATTCAGTATCAGTAGCTATTCAGTTCAGTTGCTCAGTCGTGTCCGACTCTTTGCGACCCCATGAATTGCAGCACGCCAGGCCTCCCTGTCCATCACCAACTCCAGTTCACTCAGACTCACGTCCATCGAGTCGGTGATGCCATCCAGCCATCTCATCCTCTGTCGTCCCCTTCTCCTCCTGCCCCCAATCCCTCCCAGCATCAAAGTCTTTTCCAGTGAGTCAACTATTAGGGAATGCAAATCAAAACCACAGCCTGATGCCACTTCACACCTATTGTGCTACCTCGCTTCAGTTGTGTCTGACAGTATGCAACCATGCGGACTACAGCTTGCCAGGTTCCTCTGTCCCTGGGGATTCCCCGGGCAAGAATACTGGAGTGGGTTGCCTTGCCCTCCTCCAGAGGTTCTTCCCGACCCAGGGATCGAACCCGCATCTCCTCATGTCTCCTGCATTGGTAGGGGGGTTCTTTACCACTAGTGGCACCTGGGAAGCCCTAATACCTATTAGTATTGCTATTATAAAAACAAAGAAAATAACATCTGCTAAGATATGGAAAAACTGAAATTCTTGAGCATTTCTAGTGGGAATATAAAATGGTGCAGCTACTGTTGAAAACAGACCCTCAAAGTGTTAAGTATGTTATTACCATGTAACCTAGTAATTCCACTTTAAGGCATATAGGGACTCAGACACTTGCCTATCAGTGTTCACAGCAGCAGCATTCGCAACAGCCAGAAGGTGGAAACCCAAATATCCATCAAGAGATGAATGGATACAGTGTTACAAGGCTACATATCCATGAGCCATAAAAAGGAAGGAAATTCTGGCGTATGTAACACGGACCAACTCTGAAGACTGTATGCTAAGTGAAAGAAGCTAGACACCAAAGAACCAACCCTGTATGAACCCACTTGTATGAGGTACCCAAGCAGTCACACTCACAGAGATAGGGAGTAAATGGTGGTTCGCAAGGCCTGGAGATGGTATTGTTTAACGGGTGCAGAATTTCATTTTGGGCTGAAAATAAATTCTGGAGATGGATGGTGGTGATGGGTGCACAAAACTGGAATTGTACTTAAAACCACTGAACCATACACTTAAAAATGGTTAAATGACAAATTTTGTTATGTGTATTTTACCACAAAAAAGTATACATCTTTGTTAGATGTATATATATGTATGTATGTGTACACATGTATGTTACTCATTAGTAACTCACATTCCAAAAAAGAGTAGCCTGAGGAGTGATCAGCCGTCCCGCCTGCTCCCCTCTCTCCCCAGGAGTGACACACGCGGCCATCTGGGCGGCCTGCATTTCTTATCTCAGTGCCGCGGTTCCCCCCGAGCTGAGGACGTCTGCCCAGGGCATCCTGCAAGGCCTCCATCTGGGTTTGGGGAGAGGCTGTGGTGCCATGATCGGAGGCGTGTTAGTCAACTTTTTTGGTAAGAATGGCTTGCTTGCTTTCCCTTTCTTCTCTGACGAAACCTTACAATTTTTCAGCCACACCTCCATAAACACTCAGATGATTACTGAAGGTTGCCAGAAGCTAGACTCTCGTTTTCACCTTCTTTTTCTAGCTTTCACAGTAGTCAGAACTGCAGGGCAGCGTGCTTCAGCAGTCAAGGTGATTAGAGCAGGCAGACGGTTAACCAGGGCTACAGATACCTCAGAGGAGTCCAGCGAAGGAATAACCCCACGTGCTTTTGAGGTGCCCTAGACCTGCTGATGAGAATGCTGGAGAAAAGATAATTCATCACTGTTTTTCCATCTGGCTTTGGTGACGTCCCTGCATCTGTGATAACAGTCTGTTTGCTCCATCGGTTCCCCCTTACCGGAAATACAGGGGCCGAGGTGGAGGTGGGATTATTCTGCTCCAGGATCTATAGACGGTGGGCTCAGAGATGTCTGAATTTATAGCACCTATTGAGCTTGGCTGTTTAAACTATAGATTAATAGGACTGTTTAATAGGTAGATGGCCCTTATGAAGAAGAGAGCCCACTGCATTTTAAAAAAGGCACTCAGAGACGGTCTTTTATTTTATAAATGCAGTTTGAAAATCTGATCAATGACAGATAACCAATACCAGCTCTTGGGTCTCTTGACAACTACCTAGACCTGTGTTTTTCCTTCGGTATGAAGCTGATGGCCACCTGCCGCTCTCTGCTCTGCTGCCTCTTTGTCAGCTTTAGAACATCGACAGGCCTGCGTGAGGGCCACCCGCCTTTCCAGGAGCTACTCTCTCGAGTGTCACTTGTTTTCACAGGGGCTGCTGCAACCTTCCGAGGAATCGGCATGGCCTGCCTGGTGATCCTCCTGCTCTTTGCCCTGATCCAGTGGCTGGCAGTACCAGATGAGGAAGAAGGTAGACATGTGCATTGATCCTTAATGGTTCTACAGGGGGGTTCTGCACATACCCCTGAGAAACCCAGAGGTGGTAACAGTGTGCCACAGACCTGCATGGCTCTGAGCTCGTGTGCACCATGGCTGGAGAGATGCCACTTGCTGTGTTGAAAAGAATATTGGTTGTTTAAAAAGCTTGGGGTTTTCTTCCTTTTGTTGTGTCTTATGGTACAAGGTATTGGGGGAAGTATTGGCTTTAAATTTCTCTGATATTCTAAAGAATCAGAGAATATCAGATATTCTAAATTTTAAATACATAAATGACTATACAGTAATTTTACTATTAGGGACAGGAAGTGGCATTCATCTCTGTGCCTTACCTTCATCTGAAAAAAAAAGCCTAAACATTTATTTGAAGTTTTCCTTTAATTAGGCAAGAGAGTGAAAGTGGTAGCTGCTCAGGCGTGTCCCATTCTTTGTGACCCCGTGGATTGTAGCCCACCAGGCTCCTCCCTCCATGGGATTCTCCAGGCAAGAGTACTGGAGTGGGTTGCCATTCCCTTCTCCAGGGGATCCTCCCAACCCAGGGATTGAACCCAGGTCTCCTGCACTGCAAGCAGATTAGGTATGGACTTCATTAAAATTATTAAACAGCAAGAAAGTTATATCCAATATAATACGTGGATGAAAACAAGTTTTCAACTTACTTGGGCAGTCAACTTTTTAACTTTTTTTGAATGAAGAAGGCCAACCATTAAAATAAATATTCGTTCTCAGCTCTTGAGTTCTGAAACAGGCTCGTCTTCTATGGTGTCTTGTCCTTTGAGGAGCATTTGCCTCAAGTACTCAAAGTGCTTCTATTAAGAGAAAAACTAACTTGTTACAGAAACCCCAGCGACAGATTTTAATTCCAACAAGTTACTCAGTCAGAAAGAAAGACCAATACTGACTTTTCTCACTCTTGTTCTTCCATAATCCTAACCAGATCATATCTCTTACATAGCTTGGTCCGTGCCTTCAGTAAAAGTCTAGTAAAAGCATCTGTCATGTGATTTTCCTGTTTTGATGCTTATCTTTACAATTTCAGTACTGTTAAGTAGTTATACCAAAGCTATAACCTATGCCCCACAAATATGACATAGTGATACATGAACAATACATTTCATAACTATGTTCACGTCTGTTAGGCTCTGTAAGGAGACCTGGAAGTCAGATATCACATTCATTTGCTCAGTAATCTCCACCAGGTGGAGAAGCCACTCTTGCTACACTGCCACTCACTGCCATTCCCGAGCACACTGGAATGGGCTTATCAAGGTCATCTGTTTATTTTTTACTATTTATATATACTTACATGCATCTGTTTAAATACGCTGAAAACTGACAAATGATTTAAACACGATTTTCTCTCCAGACAAGACGATGTTAGCAGAAAGGATTCCTGTTCCCTCTAGCCCTGTTCCCATAGCAACCATCGACCTGGTCCAGCAACAGACAGAAGATGTTATGCCACGCACTGAGCCCAGACTTCCGCCCAAGAAAACCAAGCACCAGGAAGAACAGGAGGATGTGAACAAGCCAGCCTGGGGGGTCAGTTCCTCTCCCTGGGTGACCTTTGCCTACGCACTCTACCAGATTAAAGAGATGGTGCAGCTCACAAGAGACAACCGTGCTTCTGAGACACAGCCTCTCCAGGTAAAGGTCCTCTGCTGCCCGCCTTACGCAGGCCTGGCTGTTTCAGATATTCGCTCAGCAAAACTTCTGGGAGGTCTGACGGGGGAATAAACATGCAGACAGGTAACTTCAGTGCTTTTGGGACAAGTGTGTTATAGAGGGGTATACAAGGTCTCATAGAGGGAAAATTCTGCCTTACACAGTTCAGAAAGGCCTCACAGAGAAGACAGTACTTCTTGAAAGAAATTCATTCTGATTTTCTATATTTCTTTAAAATGTCTGTGTTGATGGACACTAGTTACTGTGTGGATATATGGTTCTTGCCTTGGTGGATTATATATATTAATCTCTAATTTAAAAATTCGAATGGGGACTTTCTATATTGTAGTATGTCAATAAATATCTGATGAATTAGTTAGTACTCAGAGCCACCGTAGGGGTCTTATAGGATACCCAACTGAGTGGAGTGTGGATTTGCCGGTGGGCTCACCTGAAAGATAAAAAGTCAGTTTTTCTTATCCTTAGAGTTGTAATCTCTCCTGAGTAGTCTAGTCTCCTGGGTAAAACATTGTAGGTAATTGTCACTGAAGCTATATTAATATTTTTGGAAAATGATTAAGTGTGACTTCTATGAACAGTTTAGCCAAAGTAACGAGTTTAACATCCCTGTGTTTTTTTAATCAAATCATTCTCTTTCACGGGATGAATCATCAGTTTTATATCTAGAGCAGTTTCAGAGGACATAGGAGGAAAAAAATAAAGGAGAAAGACAAAGAGTAATTTGATAATTTCTTTAATTTGAAATACATTAATTAATTTATCATAATTTTGTAAACTAACATAATATTTCTATAGCTTAAACCAAATCTGATTCTTTGCTGGTAACGTCTAGTCCATGTATGATCTTATTGGTCTACCAAGATAATAAACTCATGCAAATCCTCTGCTCACAAGTCAAGAGGGGACGATAAGAGGGTGGGAAGAGTGTATGAAGGAGGTGAAACAGGAGGAAAAATGAGGTCTTCTGCCCAAATGGCAGTGTTTTCATACTTTGGATACTTAATCCTCATTTTCACAGAAGCCTATGAGGTTTAAGCATCATTAAACATTTTTTTCTGGTATGTTAAGATTAATTAAAACTAGCTGGTATAACTTATTCTTATAAAGAAGTCATCATACAGTTTTTTCTGTCACATTTTAGAATCAATTACAGAAACAAAACTTTTTGAAGTGATGGGCAATCCATTAAAGAAAAACAAAAACATTTTCAGAAACCAGGAATGTGGTATTTTACAGACATGGTATACGTGATGTTCTGGAGTGATAGGTCCTCCCTCAAACCAGCTGGTCACAGAGGGGCTCGTTTGTTTTTTTTTTTTCATGGATGTTCTGTCTTACTTGTTTAGTTAAATACACATCAGGATTCTTCATTTCAGGACCTTTCTTTTCCTGGTCCCTTCTCCAAGGCCGAGAATGCCTTCCTCACTCCCTGTTAGACAAGGTGCCTTCCAGCCTTGAAGGCTCTGGCCTCAGCAAACAGCATGAGTTTCCATTCCATGCTGCTCACCCAGCGACTTGCCACAATGGCCAGTGGGAGCCCAGGAAAAATGTAGACTGTTTTCCCACGAGTAGCAGGCATTTTGGTAGTAATGTATCCTTTATCCACAAGATACATCTGCTTACAGTGTTTATGTTTTTCATGCGGCTTTGGCAGTTGCACATAGGAAAGGAGATGAAAGGTAAGCCGTTCCACCCTTATTCCTCTATTACTTGTTTCCTGAAGTGGTTGCTTCAGGATGCTCTCCCCATGCTGCCTCTATCCTACTTGAAAGCACGTAAAAAGTTTGCTAGCACTGACCATGAGCACGTCCTATCTTTACCTTCCAGGGGACCAGTGAGAATCAGAAAAATTCTGCAGCTGGTGGAGCCCAGCCTGGACCATGTGAGGCTCCCCCTGACCCACCTAGCAGCCAGCCATCCCCTCCAGCAGCCGCATCGCAGACGCAGAGCAGCCCTGCTCCCCCCAGTGTGGACCTGCGCACAGAGGACAGTGAGGACCACCAGGCTCCGCCTGCCGCTGGGGGACACTGAGGCGTCCCGCTCACCTCACACCCTGCATGGAGCTGGGCTCCTCTGCCAGGACAGAGGGAGAGGCGCCTGAACCCAGGACACGCCTCACTGGAGGAGCAGAGCACCACATACGCTTCTAAACACCGGAACTCATCACCATGGAGACACTCACACACAAAGGAGCTACAGTACATATTGGCAGAAACAGGCCACCTCCCACCGCCCCAGCGGAGCCACAGGAGGAAGACGGAGTTCAGTGAGGGCTTTCGGTTCTGGGGTTTGTAGGTTAAGGATCACAGGACTTCTCTGCCAGGGCAGTAAGAGCTGGAACGAGCAGCTACACTGAATGGGTGGAGGGGAAGAAAGTGTTTCAAGGTGAATGCTGATATAAGTTCCCTCTTCTGATTATTTATTCTAATTATTTGGTTCTTAATGCAAACGGGGAAGAAACAGATACATCTATAATTTTGTTTCTTTTAAAAAGAACCATTTAAAAATTATAAGACTTATTTTAAAACTAACCAGATAAAAGTTGGTAGCATCTATGTTTTTGTTTAATAAGAAAGAAAAAGGAAAAAGTTTTGTCAGAAATTGGGGATATCTCTAGGAAATATATTTTTATATGTGCATGGTATATAATGAAAATAGTCAATTCTTGGAACAGCAAAAGCTGTTACTGACCACTGCAAGCTAAGCTGAGCTTTAAAATGCCTTCTGTTTTAAATGGCCTTTAAGACCAGAGGAAGGAATATTTGAAATAAACCAACCAACTCAGTATGCTGTGGCTTGACAAAGGTTTACTAAATATATTGATACTGTAAATAGCCTCTATCACTATTTACAGCTTTCTAGTGATTTGGGCTCTAATTAGCTGATGGGATAAAACAAACGCAAAATCAATGAATTCCTAAGGGTTTCTTTTAATTAAGCAGTACTACTTACAAATAACCATATGAGATTTAAGTGCCTGGGGGAGGGATACTATTTTTTAAAACTACATAATGGCTCGGTTTTTGTTTTGTTTTTGGTGAGGGGAAAACAAAGGCGGTGAACAGGAAGCCAGGAATGGGGAAGACAGAAACAGGGACACTTTCCAATGACTTAAGACACAAATATCAGTATATTCTTTCCCATGAAGACACAGACACTGGACAGCTCAGGTATGAGCACACTACTGTAAATACTACAGCTGCAGGCAGGACAGTGGCCAGGTGACTCCTGCGTAAAGCTTGCTGCTAAAAATGAATGCTGAGGTTACAGGAAGCCTTCGGGGAGGGCTGTGGACAAGGGACCGCTGCTTTAGCTGAAGGAAGGTCAGTTATACAGAGTGTACGATACTGTGGATGAGCACAGAGGAGAGGAAGGAAAAGAACAGAGTTAAAATTGGAAAACTCACCTTACTTTCTGACCCTGATTAGGCAGGACCAACTGTGAAGTAAGGGCTTCCCACCTCACCACACTTCTGCCCACAACAGCATCTGGGAGAAGGAGCTCTACACTTGGATATCTAGCTTCACCACAGAACACAGCCTAAAAATAAAATAATGGGAAGGAATAGAATTAAGCAAATAGTTATTTTTGCACTTGACTGAAATGTACTGTACTGTAAATTATCATAACTCATTTTAAGTGACCTTTAAAAATCAGATGTATTTATTATGCTTATGTAATTATAGAAATAGAGAGATGGGTGACAGGCTAAACCTCACCTATGAATATACAGTATGTGGATTTGTGAAACTGACTGTAGGAAGTCAAAAAACTTCTGTGTCTTGTGTTTACAGTTCTGATTTATTCCTCTGAAAAGCCTGCTGTTTTGGAAATGCACAGTTGACATGTTCAAATAAAACTAAATACCATTTTTAAATATTTCCTAAATGATAATGATGTGACCAAACAAATAAAAGTCCTTTGCTCTGTAATGAATGAGATCAAATTCTACAGGCCTTTATTATGAGACATTTACTGTGAGAGCTGACTCAACAATGCAGTAATTTCCAACTTTTCAGAATAGACACCTTCATGGATTTGTAGACTTTGTGACTTCTGTCCTTAAAGTGCCATTAAAAATAGAGTGCAAATTAAACTTGGATTTTATAATTTTATAATCCCTTTTGAGAACCCCTGGAAATACCTAGGGAAGTCACAAAGCCCAGCCTGGCAATCACTGCCTTAATGACCTGTTTCATATTTTTCCCTTAATTGTAGAAAAAGTAAATTACACAAAGCACTGAGCTCATGTGGTACCTGAAGAGGTTAGTTATGAATTAGTAAACTATTGCTCAAAGCCTTCAGTAGAATAACAGATGACACTAACACATATACCTCCACCTACCAGAAAACCTCATGAAAAGTGTAAGGAATTCACAGGAAGAACATCACAGCCTTACTGGCTTATTCATCTTGCCATGGGCCACAGGAAGCAGAATGCTGGTGAACTGCTTCCCTCTGATGGCAGTTCCTCCAAAACTGCCAGGGTGGAGGCTGCCAGTGGTGCTGGGACCATTATTTAAGCAATATTCCTTGCAGTGGGTCTGGAGTTAGGCAGTGACTCTAGGTTACTCACTCACAGGAAGCCACACCCATTGTTACGGGGCACTTGTTGTGTGCTGATGACCTTGTCCTTCTGCCTGACAACCGCCTGCTGTGACACATATCACTGTCCCCACATTAAGTACGAGGATTCGGCAGCTAACTCAGCTTATGTTATGGGGCCCAGGTCACAAAGCCAGGATTCAAAACTCAAACCCGCCTCATGTCCCCCCAGGACCTTCCCTGACCCCAGGAGGCAGGGAGGCCTTCCCTGCTCCTGTGGTGGTCAGATGAGCCTGAAGAAGAGCCCTGGTCACTCTGAGCACCTGGCACTCACATGGCATGGCTGTAGCTCCATTTAGGATCCCTAGATATTCTAGACGCGTGCAAGTCCAGCACCTTCGAACTCCGGCTGTTAGTCGTGAGTGCCACCCTGGAGGTAACCTGGAAGGTTTGGCAACCTGCAGAGAAAACTTGGGAGGTCAGCAGGGATCCTGAAGACCAATGCGGCGGAGTCAGGAAGGGCCAGCAGACAAGTCCACCGCTGGATGTCCTGAGGCGACGGCCTTGCAGAAGCGCGCCCTCTAGTGTGGCAGCCACTGGCCACAGGCGGTTCTAAAGTGGCTGTCATGTGGCTGGTACATCCGAGGAATTCATTTCTCTTGCTGTTTAAACAGCCACATGTGGCTCCTGGCTATGACGCTGGACATGCAGAAACAGGAAGAAGCCACCTCTGGGCGATCTCTGGGTGTTAGTTTTCTCATCTTCACTGTGAAAGGCTGGCCCCTAAAATTAACATGATTTTGTGAAGAGGCATTACGTTACACCACCTCATGTGGTTTTAAAGACAAGATGACAAGGTCATCCGCGCCCCATAACAATGGGTGTGGCTTCCTGTGAGTGACTAACCTAGAATCACTGCCTAACTCCACATCGACTCTTAGGCTGTGACAGAGCTGAATGTAGGGAAGCAAAGGATGGTTTTCTCTTCAGAAATTCTTCTGTTCCTGGGTGCAAGAAACAGAGAAAGCTACTTTTGAAGCCCCAGAGCACTCCTGTGAACCCCTGGCCCAAGAATCCCAAATCACCAGGCAGATGGGAGAGAGGCTGGTGTCTGGACAGAAAGAGAATAAAGAAGGAAGGGGAAGTGGGCTCTCAAATCACAAAGCCACTTATCATATGCAAGGACAAACTGGTTTAAAATAAGACGGTAGCCGGAAACTTGGTGATGTCCAGAAGGGGGAGATATGAGCCAGTCCAGGTGAGTACCTTACTCTCACTCGGCTCCCATCTCCTTCAGGTGGTGAATGCAGGACCACTTACCCCACTGCGGCTCCAGGGAGGTCCCCACTTTCCGACGGCAATCCAAGGACCTTAACAGTGCTGGCCACGGAGCCACCATGTGGATGTGCGTCTCACTGCTGCCAGTGGGGACTCACACCTGTAAGTAAGCTATGTGGCATCAGGGCCCTCCTCTGTAAAATTAAGGTCATCGCAGCATCCGCCTTACGTTTGATGTGTAAATGACATGCCTTACACACAGTACACACTCCATAAACACTGCCAGCATTTTTATGTGGCAAACAGACACAAATGCTGTCTCATTTCTCCAATCAAGTTCTAGCTCTCTGAGTATGTTGTGACATTTAAATCCACTGTATGCTCCCAAACTATAGTACAATGTTACATGCTTACCTATACCCAGTAAGCTGTCTAATAAGGCATTCAGTTCCAACATGCACTGTAAACATTAAGTGGTTAGAGATATTAGTTAAGGGATAAAATTAATCAAAACATAAGTTGAAGAGGATGGGGGGATAAATGACAAGTAATGTTATATGCCAACAAACTGGACAACCTAGAAGAAACAAATTTCTAGAAACATACAGCCTGCCAAAACTGAGTCAAGAAGAAACAAGCAATTTGAACAGATCGATCACTAGAAAAGAATCTGAAATAATAAAAACTCCCTACAAACAAAAGTCCAGGACCAGATGGCTTCATTGGGGAATTCTACCAAACATATAAAGAGGAATTTATACCTATCCTTCTCAAAAAAGAATTCAAAAAAATCAAAGACGAAGGAACACTCCCAAATTCATTCTATAAGGCCACCATTACCCTGATACCAAAACCAGACAAAGACAACACACAAAAAAACTACAGGCCAATATCACTGATGAACATAGATGCAAAAATCTTCAACAAAATTTTAGCAAACAGAATTCAGCAACACATCAAAAAGCTAATACACCATGATCAAGTTGGGATTATTCCAGCAATGCAAGGATTCTTCAGTATACACAAATCAATCAATGTGATACACCATATTAACAAATTGAAAGATAAAAACCATATGATAATCTCAATAGATGCAGAAAAAGCCTTTGACAAAATTCAGGACCCATTTATGATTAAAGCTCTTCAAAAAACGGGCATAGAAGGAACCTACCTCAACACAGTAACGGCCAGATATGTTAAGCCTACAGCAAACATTATTCTCAATGCTGAAAATATGAAAGCATTCCCCCTAAGATCAGGAACAAGACAATAGGTGTCCACTATTGTATTATTCAACATAGTTCTGGAAGTCCTAGCTACAGCAATCAGAGAAGAAAAAGAAAAGGAATCCAAATCAGAAAAGAAGTAAAGCTCTCACTGTTTGCAGATGACATGATACTGTACATAGAAAACCCTAAAGATAGTATCAGAAAATTACTAGAGTTAATCAGTGAATTAGGCAAAGCTGCAGGATACAAAAATCAATGCCCAGAAATCACTTGCATTCTACATACTCACAACGAAAAATCAGAAAGAGTAATTAAGGAATCAATCCCATTCACCACTGCAACAAAAAGAATTAAATATCTAGGAATAAACTTACCTAAGGAGACAAAAGAACTGTACACAGAAAATTATAAGACACTAATGAAAGAAATCATAGACAACATAAACAGATGAAGAGATATTCCATATTCCTGGGTAGGAAGAATCAATATTGTGAAAATGACTATACTACCAAACGCAATGTAAAGATTCAATGTGAACCGTTATCAAATTACCAATGACATTTTTCACAGAACTAGAACAAAAAAATTTCACAATTCATATGGAAAAACAAAAGACCCCAAATAGCCAAAGCAGTCTTGAGAAAGAAGAATGGAGTTGGAGCAACCAACCTTCCTGACTTCAGATTATATTACAAAGCTACAGTATGGTACTAGCATAAAAAGAGAAATACAGACCGATAGAACAAGATAGAAAACCCAGAAATAAACGCACGCACCTATGGTACCTTATTTTTGACAAAGGAGGCATGAATATACAATGGGGCAATGACAGCCTCTTCGATAAATGGTGCTGGAAAACTGGACAGCTACATGTAGAAGAATGAAATGAGAATACTTCCTAAAGTATCCATACACAAAGATAAACTCAAAATGGATTAAAGACCCAAATATAAGACCAGAAACTCTTAGAGGAAAACATAGGCAGAATGCTCGATGACATAAATCAAAGCAAGATCCTCATTACTTCCTGCTGCTAAGTGGCTTCAGTCGTGTCGACTCTGTGCGACCCCAGAGACGGCAGCCCACCAGGCTCCGCCATCCCGGGATTCTCCAGGCAAGAACACTGGAGTGGATTGCCATTTCCTTCTCCATCGAATGAAAGTGAAAAGTGAAAGTGAAGTCACTCAGTCGTGTCTGACTCTTTGTGACCCCATGGACTGCAGCCCACCAGGTTCCTCCGTCCATAGGATTTTCCAGGCAAGAGTACCGGAGTGGGGTGCCATTGCCTTCTCCCATTATTTCCTAGAGTAATGGAAATAAAAACAAAAGTAAACAAGTGGGGCGTGATTAAACTTAAAAGCTTTTGTACAGCAAAGGAAACTATAAGCAAGGTGAAAAGACAACCCTCAGAATGGGAGAAAACAATAGCAAATGAAACAACAGACAAAGAATAGCAGCTCATACAACTCAATACCAGAAAAACAAAATAACCCAATCAAAACATGGGAAGAAGACTTACACAGACATTTCTTCAAAGACGACATACAGATGGCCAGCAAACACATAAAAAGATGCTCAACATTGCTCGTTATTCAGTTCAGTTCAGTTTAGTTCAGTTGCGCAGTCATGTCCGACTCTTTGCAACCCCATGAATCGCAGCACGCCAGGCCTCCCTATCCATAACCAACTCCCGGAGTTCACTCAGACTCATGTCCATCAAGTCAGTGATGCCATCCAGTCATCTCATCCTCTGTCATCCCCTTCTCCTCCTGCCCCCAATCCCTCCCAGCATCAGAGTCTTTTCCAATGAGTCAACTCTTCACATGAGGTGGCCAAAGTACTGGAGTTTCAGCTTTAGCATCATTCCTTCCAAAGAAATCCCAGG
>SJYV01029329.1:6550-21099 GCA_006410875.1 Neotragus pygmaeus | reverse complement strand
GGAAAAACCATAGCCTTGACTAGATGGACCTTAGTCGGCAAAGTAATGTCTCTGCTTTTGAATATGCTATCTAGGTTGGTCATAACTTTTCTTCCAAGCAGTAAGCGTCTTTTAATTTCATGGCTGCAATCACCATCTGCAGTGATGTTGGAGCCCCGCAAAATAAAGTCTGACACTGTTTCCACTGTTTCCCCATCTATTTCCCATGAAGTGATGGGAGTCAAATAGATAGCCAACGGGAATGTGCTGCATGGCTCAGGAAACTCAAACAGGGGCTCTATACCAACCTAGAGGGGTGGGATGGGGCGGCAGATGGGAGGGAGGTTCAAAAAGAAGGGGATATATGTGTACCTATGGCTGATTCATGTTGAAGTTTGACAGAAAACAAAATTCTGTAAAGCAATTATCCTTCATTTAAAAAATAAGTTAAAAAAATATTATACTTAATGAAAAATGCCAGAAACCAAAGGCTACAAATTGTATGATGCTTTTGACTGATGCTACAGAGCGCACATGCATGCACTGATAGGAAACGTTCAGAATACGCACGTATAGAGGCAGAAAGGCGCTGCGGCTCAGGGAAAGAAGACGGGGGCCAAGCAGTGAGTGACTGCTGACAGACAGAAATGTTCTAAAATTGACTATGGCAGTGGTTGTACAACTCTGAATATATTAAGAATCATGAACTGTACACTCTAAATACATGAACTATATGGTATATAAATTATATCTCAATAAAAGTTATTAAAAATATGTAAAAGAAGAAATTAAAAAAATACAGAAAGCATCTGGCCCTTAGGGTCAGCTAAAAATACCAGTCTCACTGCAAGTGTCTTCAAAATTCTACATCCATTCTGTTATTTTTGCATAGGATCCTTCTTTCAGTTGGACCAAAAAAAAAAAAAAAAGTGATTTAAACATTGTACTTCTCTAAACTCTGGAGTAATAATCACATACAGAAAAACGTAAGATCCTTTGTCATTTGTTGATGCCATTCTGGGGGTCTTAACTGTTTCACATGTTTAGATATCAAATATTCCAAACCTCTTAAAATCTAAAATTTCTTAAATTACTAGATTAAAAAAAAAAGTCATGAATTCAAATACTGTCCTAAATGTCAGATGGACACTCTCTTGTAATTCAGTCCTAAGTATTATTGGCAAACTAAACAACTAGTTCACAAAGCAATTTTTGTGATATATGTTTTAAACTCTTTAAAAAATAATATAGAATGATATGATTATTCAAACCTACACTACATCTCACCCACATTATGTTGGTGTCAAACAGTCCAATTTGCTAGCAACAGTGAGCTCTTACGAGGCAGCCTGTGGAGGCAGGAACACAACAAAGGCTCCCTTGTGCTCCCCAGCTACACGCCCACGGTGGCATGAGGCACAGAACCCAGGCCAACCACCTGAGAAGGGCTGAACCCCTTTACTCAATGCAGATGAGAGACGGGAGATGTCTTCTTTATGCTGCTACTCCTCGTGGCCCCTCATAGCAAGAGAGTCCATGTGATTCTTAAAGAGAATCAGTTCAACAACATCTTAACCCTTGGGTTGTTGTGCCACGTTCAGATCTTTCCTCAGAACTATTTTTTGGCCTCTTTTCCTCAGGGTCACAGCTCACAATCAGTCCCTCACTTCACTCTAGAATTAACATCATGAATCAAGAAAAAGATTTGTTCTCTATAAGGAAGAACACAAATCTGTTTTGTAGGAAATTGTTATATATAATTACACAATTTTAAAAAATAGGCCAGTACACTTGAGGTTAAATTTCAACATACAAAGAAATACAAAAAGTAGTTCCACAATTTCCACACACAAAAAAATTTTAGAAAAGTACTCCTAACATCTCATCTTTAATATATGTCTATAAAAGTCCTGTCAAAACTTTAAAATATAACCTTAGGAAATGTTTCTCTTTATTGAAGTTATCAGTTACTTGGGTATTATTAAAAAGTAAAAAAACACGTCACCAATATTGTAAGACCCAAGGCTGTGGCGAGATGGCCCCTCGGCTTGCTTCTAGAAGTCTCTTCTACCTGAATCATAGGAAAGAGCAGGGCTGGAATTCCAGTCCCAGGGCTGCCTCTAAAAATTTCTGTAGTCTTGGATAAGTTATTTAACTTTTCCAAGACTCCATTCCGCCACCATCAGCATTTTCTAAACATTCTGTCCAAGGAATATTAATGTCATAAAGAAGGGTTCTGTTTTCAAATTAAGTCAGAGACTGCTACACACCATTTCTCCTCTTCAGGAGGTTCACACAACAGGCATTAATTAGCATTACTAAAGGCTCTGAGAAGTCCTGCAGTATGTTTGTCTAATCATGTATCCATCTTGGTTGACCTCAGGATCCCTTACCTGCTAACACGGTAGCATCCTGTGGACTACACTTTGGAAAACATTGGTCCAACATATCCCAGGTCTCTTCCAGCCCTTACATTGATAGCACACAGGAAGAGCAATGCACTATTTTGTTGCAGGTTCTGGGGTTTAAGAGACGCTTTAATGCCCTGGAGTTGACAAGGAACTTAGTCACATTAATTGGACCTTTGAAGATCAACACGATTCCCTTGTTCCTAACGAAAGTCTTCATTCAAGCAAAGTGATAATGACCGTCACACGATCTCAGTGGCCACCTACAGGACAATACACAGAACTGACCAAGAAGGATCAGTTATCTTCAGTAAAGTTTAGCTTTCCTTTCCAGTATGGTTTGAGGTTTCTCTGTGGTGAACGCTTTGGCCCCTGTTCCTTGGAACAGTTCTGCCTCCCTGCGCATGCCCACTTCCTCATCCAGGATGAAGTCACTCTGCAGGCAGACTGTCAGGAGTCCTCAGGTTAAAGAGCTGCTCTTCCAAGAAGGCACCCCCAAGGCCATATTGTTCCTCATGGAGCCTCACTTCTTCAAGCGACAAGTGGCTTCCTCCCAGAACAAAGTCTGCAAACCTAGTTTATTTTAAATAAAGTTAATGTTATCACAGAAAGCTTTATTTGGAAGATATCATGTTCCCTGGCTGCTTATCTCCCTTAATTGAATCTGGCTTTGCATCAGAAGAGGATGGCATTTGCACAGTGGGTGTGAAAACAAGAACGGCTATGTGCTCCTCCAGACGCTCAGGAAAGGACCAGGAAGCAGGCAGACTCGGAAGCACCAGGTGCTGCTCAACAGACCCACTCCAGTTTTCTAATTCCTTTTCTTTCTTTTTAAATGTATTATTTATTCACTACTTTAGTGTCTTTCCCCCTTCGATTTTTAATTTGAGGGCACTGCTGTTTGGAAAAAGCAATGAAGAAGGAAAAACAGAAAAGAAAAGAGGCTGGGGCAGAGATTTCTTCCTTGGTGAACTTTATAAGTGAGTTGCCACCCCTAAAGCATGAGAAGCAGGTGACGCATCCCATTCTGTCTCCCTTCTCCTATGAGTGGTCCTTATGGCCTTCCCTATATAATACAGCGGATCAGCATTTACTCCGACCCTGGCAGATCTACGGAAGCAAAAGAAGCTCGACAGCTTCCACGTCATGCTACCCGGGAAGCTGTGTTTCTAGCCTTGAGCACCTGATCCAAACTGTCATGTTATTTCCGGGGTAACGCCAACCCAGCTGTGGTGTGGGCAGCGGGGCAAGGCTTACTTTTTCGGCTCCTGGAGCCTGGAGACCGCCAGCCAGGATGGAAAGCCGGGGCTGCGGCAGGCCTGGCGGAGCTCCTCCAGGGCGCAGGTTGTGGCAGCATCAGCTTGTTCCCTGTACTCGTCTTCAGTAAGAAACTTCACCGCCAGCTTCTCTGATGTAAACCATTTCTTCATTTTCCTAAAACAGGCAGCATTTGGTTGCTAGATTCCTGGCCATATCTGGTTGCTCAATTCAACTCTTCAGATTTATAAAACTACATTTCTTAGAAAGTAATAATTCTTAACTTCCTCTATATCATACTATACTTATTTCTCTTGTTATCCCAATTGAGGTTTATAGAACGTGTAATTTGGGCCTAACTGTACATTCCCCCTCTTCCTGGACCAGCTGAAATAATGTCCTAAGGCACTGAGGATCTTTTTTTTTTTTGGCTGTGGCATCTTCATGGCAGCCCATGGGGTCTTACTTAGCTGTGGCACGTGGGATCTAGCTCTCCAACCAGGGACTGAGCCTGGGCCTCCTGCACTGGCAGTGCAAAGCCTTAGACAACTGGATCACCAAGAAGTCCTGGGCATCAATTTCTGATAGAGACATAATTGTATTTTCCTTCCTTGGTGATTTCAAATCAGGCAATTAAAAACCTGGCTTCTTTTTGCCTGCCCTGCTGATTTTCTGGGGCACCAATAGCAGCAAGCCTTTGAGACGACCTTTTATGGAGACCCAGCAGAATCACCTGCCACTGAGTCTAAACAGAGACGCTGGGAAGATCCGCGGGGCGTGGCCTCCACCTAGTGGTGGAGACGTTGACTAACCTCAGGGGAAGTAAACGCTTCCCCTGAGTACCAGGGTCGTGTACACACAGCAACTCATAATACTAAAATCATCATTCTTTTGCTACATATGGAGGGGGCTCACGACTGGAACTTTTTTCCAACCAAAACAGTCCTATAGAGAAGACTCTCATAAAGAATGGTAAGAATGAAGAGGTTTTAACACGTGTATTTATCAGTGAGTTTTAAAAAAATGTTTTAGGTGGTTTAAAATTTAACCAAAGATTCCCAAATACAAATGAGCAACACAATCACCAGGAGGTGTTTTAACGTATGTTTGTTTTCTTGAGGTTTGGGGCCTGAAAATCTTTAAACTTTTACAGCTCGTCTGGTGGTTGATAAACTGGATTAGGGAACCACTGACATTATTTCCTCCTCCTTTTCTGAACACCTAGCCTGGTCTCTATGGAGGAAAACACCCGAGCTCAGAGCAGAAGACGGGCCCACGGGTCCAGCTGCAAGGTTTACCCACCGCGTGAGCTGGGCAGCTCCCTCACAGTTCTGAGCCTCACTTTGCTCACATGGAAAAAAAGTTAAAGCAACATCGTCTACCTCAGGAGGTCGCTGGACAGATGAAAAACATTACTTTGTGTCAAATGCTTAGCACAGTGAACAGCCTACAGTAAGTGTTCAACAGAGATAAAATAATAACAACCATATATCATCAAAATGTATTCAAACAGCTCTTTGTAAACTAGAAAGTACTGTACATTCAAAGTATTACTTCTTTGGGTTACTGTTTACCCTGTGAGTTCCTATTTTATTTCCTGCTCCTTCATATAATTACTCACCAGCACTATGAAAAGTTGAGGAAGTTACAGTACCTTTTGATCGTTAGGTCTGTGTTAAAGAGAATGCACAGCAAACGCGTATGAGCATCGCCGCGCAGGTAAGAGAACACACTTGGCTCTCGCCAGGGTAGCGGATGTTGACAAGGAAAGTGGAAGGAATTCTCTTGGGCTCCTCAGGCCACAAGCCAGACAAGGGATGCGAGGCCTCAAGGGTGTGCAGCGGCCAGTCCCCTCCTGGCAGAGGGATCTCTGAGAGCCCCAGTCACCGTCCGCCTCTGAGACAGGGCAGAGAGAGGCAGCTGGCAGCAGCCTTGCCAGCATCCTCTGCAGAGAGGCCCTGCCTGGCCTCTGGTGCTCTTTAACCCTGTGGCGTCACCACCCGTGGAGTCAGCAGATCCATAAACTATCAGCTGTCACAGTCTCCTCACAGTCAAGTTTACCTCGTGAACATTCACCAACTCCCTCTTCTAGCCTTGCTCTCACTGCCCTGTTCCAGGCCCTGCTCACCTCTTGCCTGGACCACTGTGACGTCTTATAGTCTCCCGCCCCCAAACCTGCCCTGAACCTCCACCCTCTGCACCCGAAGACAGACGGGCCCCATTGCACCTCCCAATGAGTGACTGTGGCTTCTGCTTGCATTCTGGCTTGTTGACTGTGTTTTTATTTTCATATTAGTTAGTTGCCACCATTTAAAAATCCCAAGACTTGACATTCGATCCATGTTCCCAGCTTTTCTAGAAAACGAGGCGATCTGGCAAGGCGCACATTCCCAAATGGCAATCGTCAGCTCCAGCTGAGTGGTAACCGACCCCATCTCTGGGGCGGTGTTGCAGAACTTTGCAGGCTCACCACTGCCTTCCTTCTGCTCGGAACCCTTCATTCAGTACCTTCTGGGGCCCCAAGCATTTGATTTCTAACTCCTGTCTGGGCAGCAGTGGGAGTGCATTGCCTGAAATGCAGAAAGGGCAGTCCCCCCACCACGTACAGGGTGAGATTAGATTCTCCAGCACGGCCTGCAAGGCCTCCACATCCTGGTGGACACCCACCTCACTCGCCTGCTCTGGGATGCTCCCTCGGGGCTTTCTCCCTTTCAGGAAGGCCTTTCCTACGTTTATTCATCTGGCTGTTTTGATTCACTAGGATTCAGCCCATGAGTCTCTTTTCTAGGAACTTTCCTGAACTTTTTCAACATGCTACACTTTCTCGGTGGGTTTCCCCAGTGGCTCAGTGGTAAAGAATCTGCCTGCGTCACAGGAGACGTGGGTTCAATTCCTGGGTTGGGAAGATCCCCTGAAGGAAGAAACGGCAACCCTCTCCAGTATTCTTGTCTGGAGAATCCTCATGGACAGAGAAGCCTGGCAGGCTACAGTCCATAGGATCACAAAGAGTTGGACACAGCTGAGTGACTAAGCACGCATACTTCCTGGGCAGGCCTATCTGAACACTTGCTCTAGCACCAATATGCCTATGTCCCTACGAGCACACCTCCAGGGTAGGGGGCACTCCTTCACCTGTATACCTGGCACAAAACAGGTGCTCAGACTCCATGGCTGAAGGACAGTTAAGCCTTATCTTAACACCTAAGAAAAAAGAAAGCCCTGACTATATAAATTATAACTTTCAACAATTTGTTATTCGATTCTGTTCCCTCGTATCTCGTAAGCACAACAAATAGCCCCAAAGCAGTCCTTGGGCCCAAAAGAAAGGAAATGTAGAATGAAAGTAGAACTGTTAGGTGACGCCATGCCCAAGTAATTTATCACTGATTTTAGTGAATTCTGGGTGAGCCGTCATTACCTGGCAATCGATGGCTCTGGAAGGTTAATGACAGCTAGCAATGGAGGTTGGATCAGGCCCTTACATTCTCTAACCACCCACTTCTCAGAGGGAAATCTGAGATCTCCAGATCAAGTGGAGTGAATTGTGATATCAAATAAGATATGTCCAAAAAATTCCTCCAAAGAATAAATAAAACCAGAGCTCAAAACATCAAACTTAAGATGGAGGAAAGAAAAGAGGCCACACACCTCCCGACACAGGCGAGCGCGCTGGGCAGATAGCACCGACTCCCAGATGACAGGATGAGGAGCAGGGCGGCCGTGCAGGCGAACTGGGGCGCGGACACCCCCATGTACACCAGGAGCAGGGACAGGAGCCGCAGCAGCCACGCCAGGAGCACCACACTCCTCTCCTCCACCAGGGGCCCATGCTTGTAGCAAACGGCAAAGCTGACACAGCCAACGGTCAGGACGTAGCCTGTAAGAGCAGAAAGATGTAGAATAACATAACGCCAAATTTGCAAAGTTATGCGGAAAACCTGGCAGAATCATGACTTAGAGCTAAGAACTTATCAGAACACTTGCATTTTTATTTTCTCAGTGAAGCTGAAAAATGCATTTAGGGCCAGTTATTCCTCCCCTGTGAGTGCGAGGTGGCCTCTGCAGTACTTAAGGATGTATGCTGCTGCTGCTGCTGCTGCTGCTAAGTCGCTTCAGTCGTGTCCGACTCTGTGCGACCCCACAGACGGCAGCCCATTGGGCTCTGCCATCCCAGGGATTCTCCAGGCAAGAACACTGGAGTGGGTTGGCACTTCGTTCTCCAATGCATGAAAGTGAAAAGTAAAAGGGAAGTCGCTCAGTCGTGTCTGACTCAGCGACCCCATGGACTGCAGCCTTCCAGGCTCCTCCATCCATGGGAGTTTCCAGGCAACAGTACTGGAGTGGGATGCCACTGCCTTCTCCTAAGGATGTATAATAATACATCATTATAATATATAAGTATACCTGTTTTCTGGCCCAGAGTCGTAGAGGACAGATGTTATCACAGCTGCTTTGGTCAGGAATAGGCCTTAGTGTACGTCATAATCTGCCACAAAACCCATATTTAATTTTCTAATCACTAAATCAAACTGTGATTTTACAGTGAAGGGATCAGCTATCACCCTTGCATTCTGGTGCTCAGCTTCTGTGCTATGAACAGAGGGACAAGCAGTGCTCCAACGTCGAGAGCACATCACCTCTCAGGTGTTCAGTGAGCATTACATTTGTATCGAGGCAAGTCTCAAGACCCAATTTCCAGCTTATATAAGATACAGGAGAGAAACAAGTTAAATTATACCACAAAGGAATAACCAGAGAAACTCAGAAAGTGGAGCATGCTGTAGGGCAACTAACTTGGTCTCTTCAGCATATCACTGAGATGTGGGAAAAAACCCCCAAACCAGAAACCTGTTATGGATTAAACGAGACTCATGGGACACACTATATGCAAAATGCGATTCTGGACTATATCCTAACTCATAAAACCAAATATCAAGGATGTTTAGGAAATCTGAACATGGCCTAGGTAACAGATAATCTTATGTAACTATTAATTTTTTAAGATTTAGTAACTGAACTATAGAAGAAAATGTTCTTGCCTTACAGAAATATTAAGTCAAGTATTTAAAGAAACACACCATAGCAGCAGTAATTTACTTTGAAAATACTTTACTATAAAAAGAAAAATGGACTAAAAACATAAAAGCTTCAAGTGAAACAAAAACCGATTGCTTTTGCTTTGGGTGGGTGTACTTATATGAGAAATTCGGCACTAAATGGTTAGGAAAAAATGGATTCTCCCATTCTCTGTTATTTCCCAATTAAAATACTCTAAAAAGTTCCTATTTTTGTTCTTTTAAATGACAAGAACCAGTCTCTCTGTTTCTAAAAGTCAAGTTTTCATTGGTCATTTATATTGACAATTTCTTACCTTTTGTAATAAATACATTAAGAAAATGAAATAAAGAGTCACATTTTAGAGCAATTTTTTCATTACAATTTAGAGGTGGTTAGAGCTTAACTGCAATTTAAAAGCATATGCAGTCAAAAAGGGCAAGTGCTGTTTTGCTCTTTTGATCATCAGAGTAGAAAACTAGGAAGAATGTCAAAGAGAAATAGTCTAAAATGATATCTAATGAACTGATACCACCAATTGTGGGAAAGTGAAGTGAAAGTGAAGTCACTCAGTCATGTCTGACTCTTTGTGACCCCATGGACTGTAGCCCACCAGGCTCCTCCCTCCATGGGATTCTCCAGGCAAGAGTACTGGAGTGGGTTGCCATTTCCTTCTCCAGAGGATCTTCCCAACCCAGGGATCGAACCCAGGTCTCCTGCATTCCAGGCAGATGCTTTAACCTCTGAGCCACCAGGGAAGCCCCACAATTGTGGGAATAAAATATTATTTTTAACAGTTCAAAATGAAAATCTGAATGCTGGAGCGTATGACAAGAGAAGGCCCCTGGCTGTACTTTTCAGCTTTACCAATAAAAGACTGTATTTTTAAAATCTTTACCTACCTAATACACATATTCTGCTTTCATACCACAGTCTCTTCAGCTCTTCCATCAGTTGCCCCAGAATATACACTGAAGCAAACCAACAACCAAGCATTAGAGCCCAAAAGGTGCTATACTGTGTGTGGGAGAAAATAAATCACATGGTTTTTGGTTCATTCACTCTCATAAAAGTAGAAGTAAACAAATAAAACCCTTTGTATTTGAAATCTGTATATCAAACTACACTGAAGTCAAGACAAGACACATTTCTCAAGTCTCACAAAAGGTATGGTCCATGCACCAGCAGCTTCAATGTCATTAGAAATCTGGTGGCAACTAAGATTCTCAGGCCCACAGCAGACTCCTGAGTCAGAGACTGCACTTCAACAGGACCCCGGGTGACTTGTATGTACATTACAGTTGGAGAAACATTGTTCTAAAGAATAAATTTATCTCAAAATAATGCTGGTGGTGTAGGCTTTCATCAGAGTAAACCCAACATTAGCATCCTGAACTAACACGTATGTATCCTCAACCAAGTGCAGGCCATTCTGTTATGGAGGTGTTTGGGGGGAACTAATAATGATGAAGAAACCCCCAGGTGTTCCAACACTGTTATTCAAGGCCCCGATAGTTCAGCATCATGACATTCCTCAACTAAGCCAAGAGAAATTTTCATTCAGCATAGGATGAGTCCCCATCACTCACAAGAAAGATGCACTATCTAGAAAATAAAAGGGTCTCAAAAAAAGTATGGCCAAAACGCAATACTGAAACCTACACACTGTAACAAATGAAAATAGAATCTCTAAGAAAAGACACAATTTAAGCCAGTTTATACAATGTAGAAATTAGGAACTGTCATAATAAACATGAATTAATTTTAACCAATTTTTCATGTTTATGAGATCATGATTTCCATTTTTTAATTCATCTGTACCTGATATACCTACCTTAGGAATGAACTTTTTCACCAGCAACAGGACAAAGACTAATGTCATTAGAACACCTAGCACAGTCCCCGAAGAGTAAAAGAAAACAGGGCTTCTGTCAAGACAAGCAGAAAAAAGTCATTTAAATGCCAAGTCACACTTTCAATATTAGAAACGTTGAATCTGACAGAAGCCATAAAGAATACTAAGAGGAAAAACTAAGATGGCAGCTTTGATTATATCCTATACTCTTAAAAAGTGAAATCTCTACTTGGAATTTATGGTAAATAGCTTTCCACTGACTCAGAACAGAACGTCTGAGTTATCTCCTGTGTTCAGAATCTGGTCCAAGAGGAATTACTGGAGCACCTATCATGTGGCAGGCACTTGTCTGAGAGCTTTACATGCATTCACAATAGCCCTGCATAGGAGTTATGTGTACGCTCCATTGCTCAGACATGTCCAACTCTTTTGCGATCCCATGGACTGTAGCCTGCCAGGATTTTCCAGGCAAGAATACTGGAGTGGGGTGCCATTTCCTACTCCATGTGCAATAGCTATCCATGTCTCAAGTTTTAAGTGGGAGGAAACCCAGGCGCCAAGAAGCTAAAGACCTTCCTCAGGTCAGTATCTACCAGTTGGAAGGATTCAGGCTTGCAGCCCAGCTCCTCTGAATCCAAGCTTTACTCTTCAGGTTATGTAAGCAACATGTAGTTTATTAAGACCATGGAGGACATTAAATACCCACTGTTAAGCTCTAACGAAAAGCTCAAAAATAAACAATGTTCAGAATAGCAAGTCAAGAAGTAAAATATTACGAAAAGAAATTTTTCAAAAAAGAAGTTATAAGAAACAAAGCATCAGGATAATATGTTAAATTCAACCTTTTGTATCAGAATCACAAATCTAGGAGGTGGTACAAATATAAGAAAGAAAGGCATGGCATCAGAAAACCTGAGTATGAATTTCAGCCCTGGCAAGACTAGCCTTGTGATGATGGATGTTGGTTTTCTCATCCATAAAATGAGAATAATAATCCAGAGCTCACACAGTTGTTAAGAGAAACAAATCAATTAAAATAATGTATACTGATACAAAATAATGCATGTGAAAGCACCGTGTAACCGGAACATACCACGTCATACAAATAACTCTCACTGGTTTTATAAACCTTTTCAAAACTATTTTGAGACCTGTTGTTTGGCAAAACCTAAAGCAAGAACTACAACTAGTATGGAAACGATTACCACAAGGTCAAAAGTGTCCTACTCTTCTTTTTTTCCTTCCCAGCTATGCCCTGTGGCTTATGCCATCTCAGTTCCTTGACCAAGGACTGAACCCGGGCCCTTGGCAGTGAAAGCCCAGAGTCCTAACCACTGGACCACCAGGGAATCCTCCTGTTCTACCCTTTAAGACTCACAAAATTAAGAAAGTAAAAATGAATACTTACTGACTCAAGGTCTCTGCGTAAAAGAAGAGGAAGATGCCCACCACAAACACAAAGACGAGCTTGAAATCCACAACTGGAGCAAAGGGAAAAAAAAAAACACAGACACACAACAAACAAGGATTCTGTGTCAATGCAGTCAGTGAAAGACAGGCAACTTACTGAAATGTCACTCCAGAAAAGCTGAACCAGAAAATCATGTATAGTAAAAACAGACTTACTGTTTTGTTTCACACTTATTGTATAGATAAGTATCTTCCCGGCTGGCTTCACAGAGAAACAGACAGTCTGTCCGTATGGATGGATGATTATGGTTATATCATTAGACTCCTCTGGTGTCCAAAAGTTATGAATCATACATCTGATGATGGATAGAATGGTTTCTGGATACCGGCAATTATACCTTTCTGTGATATATACAACACTGAACAGGCCTGGACTGGTAATTTTCACCTATGAAACGAGAATCAACAAAGTTACAAACAGAGAAGTTAACACGTCTTATCAGCTCCTCAAAATTATGAGCAAAGAAATAAAGAGAGCCCAGAACGGCTGAGGAAAGAACACTCAGTGCACTTGGCCACATTCTGATCCCAGGGATGGACCTGGACTTCTGGTGTAGCCAGCACACACGGGAGCACAGACACTTCCGAGAGGGGACGCTTCTTCCCGAGCTGTGGTGGATCTAACGCCCTCTTCCAGCAGGTTACTGGGACCAAAGGCCACACGAAAAAAGAGGAGAGAAAACAACGGGCAGCAATTACTGGGCTATAAACCTCATGAGAAGAGGATCTGTCTCCCTACCGTTGCCACTGTGACTGAGAAAAAACACTTCTATCTTCCGGGCCAGCTGAGCATATGTGATTCAGGCTTCTGTCACCACGTCCTCTGAAGAGGGACCCAACCCCAGGTCCTCCTCAACTCCCGCAGCAAAGCGCCGTCTAGAATGCTGAGCAGAGGCCAACAGCCCAGGGCCATTAAACGACACTCTGCTGCTGCCTTTATCCCTCTCTTCTTTGTCAAAGGAGAGGGTGAGCCTGAAAAGCGGAGTGAGAGAGCCAGCCCTGNCCTCAACTCCCGCAGCAAAGCGCCGTCTAGAATGCTGAGCAGAGGCCAACAGCCCAGGGCCATTAAACGACACTCTGCTGCTGCCTTTATCCCTCTCTTCTTTGTCAAAGGAGAGGGTGAGCCTGAAAAGGGGAGTGAGAGAGCCAGCCCTGAACCTCCAGCATCAGGTGGCATCACCCACGATCTGTCTACCTGCACCCCAAACCTCTGGGGACTTCAGCTCCTGGCTCACCGCTGCTCTCCAAATACTACTTCCTGCTATACGTCTCTGGGATTAAATTTACACAATACACACATCCTGTCCTTCCAATATCCTGGCCTCTTGGTTCCCCAAACTTCTCCCCTCTTACAGCTCCTGTTCTCCACACACCTCAGGTAATCACTCTCGCAGCCACAGGCTAGATCCTGTCAGTCCCAAACTGTAGCCCCAAATACAGGCTGCATGAAATGCATCCCACTTGACAACCGCCACCTATCTTTCCAGCATGCCCCGCTGACTCCCGGCCGCCAGCAAGCATGGACCCCAGCACTGATAAGCCTCTCTCCCCTCCTCCGCACCCTGGATGGCCTCAGCCCCTTCTTTTCCCGCTGAGTTCCACGATCAATTGTGAAACATTCCCTCATAGGCATCCTCGTCTGTGCCCCTCGTCCTGTGTCACACTCACTTGCGAAATTCAACCCTCCACGTTTCCCACTTCTGCATCTGCACCGCTGTGCTGGAAAACCAGCAGTGCTCTCTCTTCAAACCCGTGTTCAGGAACCTGAAGTGGGACCAGAGGGCTGCCTGCCGTCACACCACACGTTCCTGTCCAGTCACTCTTCCCTTCTCTCCAACCCCGACCTTACAGCTCTCCATCCTCAATACCCCAATAACTCCTCCCCTCCTCACTCTTGGCTGAGAATCCTTCCAACTTCACAGAGAACGGAAGAGATCGAAGAGAACCCAGACGGGCTCCTATCCCCATATCTCCCCACCTATCAGCACCTGCAGGCACATGCTCTGCTTCCGGCTTGTGCATTTCAGAGGAAATTTCCACCACAAGGAGACTGACATACTCCATGCTAAAGATAAGCTCCCAACCTGTGCCCTGGATCCGACCCACTTGGCTGCTCAAGCACATCCCACCAGAACTTCTTCCCACTTTACTAGACCATTCCCATCAGCTTACAGACATGCCAGTATTTTTCTCATTAAAAAAAATATACACACATGAAAACCTTCTACTGACTTCCTTTTACTCTCCAGCTATCACCCCTTTGCCTCTCTTCCCACTGCAATAAAATTCTTCTGCATTCTCCAGTTCCTCTCCCCTCTTTCTGTCTTTCGCTACTTCAGTCAGGCTTTCGTTCCCAACAGGCTGCCCCTGACAAGGTCACCAGCGGCCTCCGTGTTGCTAAACCGAATGGTCAACACACTCCCTGTCATCCTATCTGACACATCAACAGAGCCCGGCACGGCTGGGCCCTCCCCACCTCCTCCCTGTTGCACTTCCTGGCACTCCCAGGGTACCTCCTCAACCTG
>SJYV01029324.1:0-10050 GCA_006410875.1 Neotragus pygmaeus | reverse complement strand
GCTTTGACAGGATGATGGGAGGTGGAGGAGAGGGAGGAGGAGGAGACTCTCCTGAGACGATGGGAGGAGGGAGGGATGGGATGGCGCCCAAGGGAGGGGTGCCTGGGGCAGGGCCTGGAGCAGGTCTGTGTGCTGATGGGTAAGGACCAGAAGGTAGTCCAGCAAGGAGGCTGATGGCCGAGGAGAGGGGGACAACATGAAGATTCAAGTTCCTTGAAAAGATGGAAAGAACAGGACCCAGAGCACAAGTGGCAAGACCAGTCTGAGAGGAGAGGGGAAGTGGCCTTTGGGTGTCGAGAGTGGGGAAGCAAAGATGAAAGCAGATACAGCAGATCCACAGGATGGGGGAGGGGGCTTCCCCGCTGGTTCAGGGGTCAAGAATCTGCCTGCCAATGCAGGAGACCTGGGTTCAATCCCTGGGTTGAGAAGAAGAGCGCTTAGAAGAGGGCATGTCTACCCACTGCAGTACTCTTGCCGGGAAAGTCCCATGGACAGAGGAGCCTGGTGGGCTACGGTCCATGGGGTTGCAAAGAATTGGACACAACTGCAGTGACCAAACCACCGCCACGGGACGGGGCGTGACTAGGAGACTATCATGGCTCCTGGCACCTGCTCTTTGAACTGATGTCTGGGGTGAGGTCATCTACTGAGAGCCAGAAGGGTGACGAGGGGCTGATAAGTGTGACAGAGAGAAGAAAGGGAAAAAGCCAGAAGTAGTCACTCCAAAGAAGAGAAACAGAGGGCTCCATGGGGCAACTTGAAGTGCCCATTTGAGGCCTGTGGTCGTGAACTTAGAGCGGAACCTGGCAATGTGGCTGTGTGGTTTTCTCCAGCCAGATTCAGTGGTGTGAGATGGCACTGGCATCCAGTGTCACCAGGCGACTGTGGTGATATGATGTGATGGTGGGGCTGATCAAGATGAGAAATGAAGCCCGGATGGGGTCACTGGAGGAGAGCAGTGAGAAGGCTGACGGAGTGTTAGGCTCCACGAGAATCCGGAAACTTCTGTCAGGATGGCTCTGGAGCAAGGAGCTGGATGGCTAGGAGGCAAGGGTTAGTGTGGGGCATTTACAGAGTGGGAAACTGAGGCCACACCAGGAAGGAGACCTATCCAAAGTCACACAGTTATCAGTAGCGGAGGAAGAAACTGCTAGCTCTTGATCTCTTCTTAAGTCATTCACTCATTTATTCAATAAGTTCCTGTCGAATGCCAGCTAGGGGCTAGGTACTCTGAATACTGAAGCCAAAAAATCTTATTCCTGCCCTCAGAGAATTCACTGCACACAGATATGAAATTAATTTATCATTCATGTAATATATTAAGTATGTATTCATAGGCACTATTAAAGAAAACCAGACACAGAGCCTGGGTGGAGCTTGAAGTACAGTAATTTACAGCTCTGCCATCTGGGGCCAGTGGCTCAATATCTGTGTCTCGGTTCCTCATCTGTAAAATGGGGATCCTAGTAACAGTCGTCTAGCAGAGCTATTGAGATGAGTAACACCATGTCCAGGGCTTAAGTATAGTACGCTGTCAGTAATTCTGCTGTTTGTATGCTGACTCTGGCAGTTGGTGATGGACAGGGAGGCCTGGCGTGCTGCGGTTCACGGGGTTGCAAAGAGTTGGACATGACTGAGCGACTGAACTGAACTGAACTGAATCGTTTCAATGCCTGTGTACATTTATTCTCAACGGATTGGTGGCAGCAGCCTTTGTGGGTGCCCCGCCTGTATCCCCTCTGCACTTGCTGATGGTGTCAGATGCAGGCACCTGTGCTCATCCGCTCTGGTGCTTCCTCTTCACCTTGTTGCAGAGTTGGCTATCAGAGGCCAGAAGCACTGGGCTGTTACCCCCAGGGGCAACACTCAGCCATGGGTACACAGCAGCAGGAGGATACATACCCCAGATTCCTTGCCCTTCGGGCAGAATAATCTAGGGCATGTTCTGCTTTGTCAGCATCCCAGGGAGCCTGAGCCTCGGCTGCTGCTCACAGTGGGAGCCTGCTTATTAATACATGTGTTATTGCCTTTCCTTCTATGGGAGGGACTGTAAAATAAACTAGCTGCTTACACTCCATCCTTGCCTCAGGATCTGCTTCTGGGGGCACCTAACCAAAGACAGGTGGTATTGCAAATGGTCGTAGGAATACACTCTCAGGGTGGGCTTCTGGAACGGAATCCGTCACTAGCCAGATGGCAGCCAGTACCACATTGCTGGTACTGAGTGGAGTGGGATGACACTTAGCAAGTACCTGGGATGCTGTAGCCTCCTCTTTGCGGAGACTCTCATCTTATTGGATTAGAGGTGCAGGTGGAAGGGAAAGCATTGGTTTATCCAGTAGCTCTAGCCCTTGACAGATGGGGCACAACAGTAACTGGAAGGACTGCAGACTTGTTTGGCTGAGGTCACCTGACATGACAGCCCTGAAGGAAGAAAATGACAGGCTCATGTCAGCCCGCTATCATCGTAAGGTTCAGCTGGAAAGCCAGAAGGTTGCCAGGGCAGTGCTTTGATAGCCCCTTAATTCCTGAAGCGGGAGGGGGCAGACTGTACTGAAAATCAGACCCAAGAGTTAACTGAAAGAGTAGTGGAGGAACAGGGGCTGAATTCACAGCCCCTGTGGGTCTTCCAAGCTAATAGATGAGCTGCCAGAGAAAGCTGGGGCCCTGAGAACTGGGATGGGAACATCGGTATGGATTCACTTGATAAACTTGAGCCTCAAAGTCCCCTGAACCTCTGGAAGGTAGAAATGGTCTCTCCTCTTTGCTAGAGTCTCTTGGTGATGGGAGACAACGCAAAGGTCTGCCCTGGGGTGCCTGCCTCTCCGAATGATGCGGATTCCTCCATGGCATCCCCCATTTCTACTACTGCTCTGCAGAAAATTTTAACTTCAGTTGCTAAGTCATGTCTGACTCTGTGACCCCATGGACTGTAACCTGCCAGGCTCCTCTGTCTNGCAAAGGTCTGCCCTGGGGTGCCTGCCTCTCCGAATGATGCGGATTCCTCCATGGCATCCCCCATTTCTACTACTGCTCTGCAGAAAATTTTAACTTCAGTTGCTAAGTCATGTCTGACTCTGTGACCCCATGGACTGTAACCTGCCAGGCTCCTCTGTCTATAGGATTTCCCAGGCAAGAATACTGGAGTGGGTTGCCATTTCCTTCTCCAGAGGATCTTCCTGACCCAGAGATAAAGCCCGCGTCTCCTGCATTGCAGGCAGATTCTTTACCACTGAGCCACCTGGGAAGCCCCTTGCTATGCAGACCAGTAACTAAAATCAGTTCTCAACGTGGTCTGAGGCAGTTCACATTTCCTCTTTAATAGGAGGAAACAAATTATCTACTGAAAGAACTGCAGGAGCCCGAACACCCCTGGGAGGAAGCCTTAAAGGTCTATCAGGGCAGGGAGAATACAGGGCGGGATTGACAAGGAGCACTGTTCAATGTCCAATCCTAAAGGAAATCCACCCTGAATATCCATTGGAAGGACTGATGCTGAAGCTCCAATACTTTGGCCACCTGATTCAAAGAGCTGATTCATGGAAAAGACCCTGATGCTGGGGAAGATTGAGGGCAGGAGGAGAAGGGGATGACAGTATGAAATGGTTGGATGGCATCACCAACTCAATGGACATGAGTCTGAGCAAACTCCGGGAGATAGTGAAGGACAGGGAAGCCTGGCGTGCTGCAGCTCATGGGGTCGCAAAAAGTAGGACATGACTGAGCGACTGAACAACAATCATCCAATGACTCAGGAGCCCTGAGATACTCCTAACACTGCTGGGATGTGTAGACATGAGGCACAGTTGGTCTACAGGGAGATGGAGATAACAAAACTGCTTTGGCTGAGTGCAGAGAAGGGATCAAAAGGTTCAGAGGGTGAACATGTGAGAGTGGATGCATCATGTAAGACCAGAGAACCACCCACATGCCATTGTGGGTGGAAGGAAGCCACAGATGAGTGCTGGCTTTTGTCCATCTCACAGTGGGTCTGTTGGGTCATAGACTCACCCACAGTCATCTTTCCCGTCCCTGCATGTGTCACTGGGATGGATATACTTAATAGCTGGCAGAATTCTCTCTTGGTTCCCTATCCTATGGTATAAAAGACTTTATAATAGAAGAGGAGGGCTCTAAACTGCACCTCCCCTTTCTAGACAAAATCGTAAACCAGAGACAGGCCACATGCTGGGAGAAATGGCAGAGATTAGTACTACCCTGAAAGGAGGGAAGGATACAGGAGTGGTGGCTTCCATCACATCCCCATTCGGTTCAGCAGCGGAGCCCCTGTAAGAACCCAGTAGATCAGAGATGAAGGGGAACCACCATAGACTCAGGTACGTGGTAGCCCCCATCACCAATACTGCATCAGAACGCCATAGACGTTGGCACCTAGTGTGACTATCGATCTGTAGAATGATCTTCTCCATCCTCATCAGAAGAGTCAGAGCAGTTCACACTCACGTGGGCAGAGGGCCACACACTTTCACTGATGCACCCCAGGTGACCTCACTCTCCTGCTCTCTGTCACAGTGTCGTCCCAAGGGATCTTGAGCATCTGGAGGGGGGTGGTTTTGCTTTGTGTCAACTTAATGAAACTACGTTTCCCAGAATTTCACTGTGTAACTCGGGGGTGGTGTGTCCTTCTCAGGACGTGGAGAAGGAGATTTGGAAGGTGGAAGTGAACAGCAGCCACAGAAGGTGGGTGCAGGGGATGAGGTGCGGTGGCAGCCCCTGAACATTGCTGCGGCTCCTCTGCCTCCCACCTCTCTTGGTGCCACTCCAGGTGCCAGGATGTGACAAGAAAGGCCAAGTTCCTGCTTCTGGTCGTGCCTGTGATTCTCTTGGAGGTTGGTGAGGGGGACAGAAAATGCTCCCCAAAGCGGGTCTTCACAGCAGGCCCATATCCTCGCCGCTTCCTTGTCCAGTGTGATCCCGTTGTGGTTACAATGGCCAAGGCCACTCTAATCTTCTCATCTCTATTTCCATCTTTCCCTCTCTCCCTCTCCTGGCTTTGTGTCTGCAAAGAGAAGAGTCCAGAAGAACACATTCTGAGCCATTGGCCTTGGTTATCTCTGAGACATAAAACTGGGAACGAGAGTCGTCCTGTTTATTTTACATACAACTGAGGCAGAGAAACGACATACTGCATCTGAGGTCACACAGCTGGTGAGTGCAGAGCTGAGGTCTTGTGTCCCCTCCTCCCCAGCGAGGATGGTTCCCGGCCTCTCTCGCCCCTTCCAGCATGGCCTGACCTCTAGATTTCCAACCCAGACTTTCCCCTTGAAAGCCCCTTACGCTGTCACCGCCTGCGTCCTGGCTCTGTGGTGAAGGGACAGAGTTAGACCTCACCTCGTGGGGGGAGGTGGCGGCAGAGGAGAAGTGACTTTCAACTTCTAGGAATCGGCTTTGACAATCAGATAGAGCGAGGGACTGAGTCACCGGCAGGCCCCACCGGCTGGGTTTTAATCAGGTCAGATGGTGGCAGCGTGTGGGGGCGAGTGGGGGTGCAGGGCTTCCAGATCCACTTCCTCTCTCAGGGGCCCAGGCCCTTCGAGGCTGCTGCTGCCTCCTCGGCAGGGAGGACTCGCCTACCACGTGTCAATCCAGGCTAGTGGAGGTGGCCTCAATGTAGGTCCTGGGGCATCAGAGCATAAGAACCCAATATGTCCTGGGGCAGATGAGGGCACGGAGACCAACAGAGGTTAAACGGCTTGCTTGAGGACACACGGCAAGTCAAAGTCACAGCTGGAACTCGAACCCAGGCTTCCCGAAAGCCACCACTGGCTTCCAGAATGAATGCTCTTCCCAAACACCTCACTGCCAGCCTGGGGCATGGTCCTGAGGCCACTTTCCTTTGGAGGGAGGGAATGGAGCCCTGCATAAAGGATACTGTCAGATGAAAGGTGCAAATGTATGCACAATTGCCTAGAACATGGTAACTACTCAGTAAGTGTGGCTTTTGTTTTTGCTATACAACAATTTCCTAACTGACTTAGGCAGAATCCTAGGTTCTCTGACAATATCTCAGAGGTCCTGGGTGGGAGGGGCTGAAGAGGGAAGCCAAGCAACTGTGGGTCGGGTCTCCCTTCATCCTTCTCCCTGGCCCCCACTCTCACACACGCATATTGCCTATAAGCCAGAGTGTTCTGTCCTTCCCTGTCTTATGTTTTGGAGGTCTGTCTAATGTTTTATTTAGTGGTTCTGCAAAAAATCTGGCAGTCTACCTCTGCCTTAAGATAGAAAATAGAGAGAGGACCTGCTGGAAACACAGGGAAATAAGGATCAGGGTGCTGTTTTAACACATGCATTTGTTCATTAGGTGTTTGACATATGCATTAAGAAATAGTACTCTTGGTTGTCGGTTTCCTGGGGCCACAGGAGTCTGTGGCGGCATCTGTGGGTTTCCACTCACTTGTCGTGGCCCACTTCCTTCCTGGCTAATGGAACCCGCTCAGTATGGTTGACCGCCAGGCATCGCTATGATTTATGGAGAGTCCCTTTCCCCACCACAAGGTAAGAGGAGATGTTCCCTAACGTGACCCAATCTCGGTGATCCCCTTTTTCTTGCCAGTGATGGATCAGAAGGCAGGTGACAGGCACTAGACAGGAGTGTTTCTGCTCATTAGACAGGAGGAGACGTCAAGCAGGGAGGAGGCTTCTGGGGAATGCGTCCCTTTTGCAGAAAAGCTCCCTCCTCCTGCCTCTCCTCCTCCCTCCTCCTGCCTCTCCACGTGGCTGTCTGAGAACATGACTGCTGGCCCTGCAGCAGCCATCTGAGACCTGAGGGGACAGGCCTGAAGGAAGTGACCCCCCACCCAGAGTGCCCAACCTGTTGCTGGATAATGCCACAAGACAAACATCCCCAAAACTCAGCAAGTGACACCGGGCTTTCTTGAGAGTGCTTAAGGTCACAGGTCAGCAGGTTCACTGTGGTTCAGCTACTCCAGGCGGGGCTGGGCACCACGCTGCAGGCTGTGGGTTGGGTTTCGGTCTGTTCCACACGTATTTATTCTGGGTCCAGGGCTGAAGGAGCCACAGTGAGTGGAAGAGAGCTCCTCTCTTGGGAGATCACGGGGGCTTGAAGCCAGTCTTACTCACACAAGCACTTTTAGGGACTTGGTTCACATTCCAAAGGTCAAAGAAAGCCTCACGGCCACGCCCAGCACGGCAGATTGATGTACACCCGCCCCCCCACGGAGGAGGCGCGGCCAGCAAATACCTGCTGAGGGACATGCCCGACCCAGCACCTCAGCACAGAGCACAGACCTGGAAGGAGCCCTGCCTCCCGGCAGGGTTCTCCTCTGTGAAACGGCATGTTCTGCCAGTGGGGTTGGGGTTTCTGCTGCTTGCAGCTGAGGATGACCAAAGGAAGCCAGGGCACAGGGAGAGGCTGCAGGGCCTTGATGGGAGAATTAATCTTTAGAAAACATGGATTCTGGAGTACGCAACAGGGCCTGAGCAAAAAGGAGCATTCCAGATTTGAAGCCCCCTTACTTCTACTATCCCGGTGAGGTTGGTGCCACACCCAAGGGAGAGAGCTGTTGTGTGGTTTGAACTGAAAAAGCAGTTTCTAACGAAGCTGCATCACTCTGGGGCTTAAGCATCTCTGCTGTAGGGGCCTCCTGACTGAGCATAAAGTGATTTGTCACAGACCCAGGAGCTGCCTGGACCTCGGGCGTGCGAGTCTTCAAGAGGGCTGAGGCTGGGCCGAGGCCAAGGCAGGGTTTGGGTGGAGCAGAGCCTGGTGCTGCAGACTGAATGTCTCAGGGGCCAGCCTAAGTGCCCACAGGGCCAGAGAGGACCACGGACCAGTGAGAGAGGCAGAGGAAACAGAGAGCAAGACAACCCTGTCAGGCTGGTGGGCTCATGCAAGACTCCACTGGGGACAACCGGAACCGGCAGGTGGGGGGTTTGAGGTAGACTGGAGTTCTGGGGTGAGGAGGTGGGCTAGGGGACTGGGTGTGTATCTGCAGGCGATTTTTTTTTTTGCATCCATAGGCTGGTGAGACCTGGCCACCCTTAGATCGTGGGCTGAGGTTCCCAAGCTCAGCACCTGTTCGACTGCATCTCTGAGTCTCCAGTGACCAGCCCCCTATCCAAACGATGATGGGGAACATTTGCTCAATGGATGAGAAAATAATACCAACAACAAGAAATATAAAGCAATAGCTGCTTCTGTCCACAAGATGTGGACAGTGACCCAGGAGGCCCTCAGAGGCACCTGGAATGTTTGATGTCCTATAGATACTGGGGTTTCCTGCCTCCCTTCTTCACCATCTGGTATCCCCCACCTGATTTCAGGTAAGGGGGCTGAGTGGCAATGGCTGATCTGCAAGGAGCCCAGCCAGGCTGGCCATGAGGCTCAGTTGACCGAAAAGATGATCAGAGCTTGTGGTTTCAATAGCTAAATGAGGACACCCTGGTGTGTGTTCCAAATTAGTGACACGTATGTGGTGAGGGGGTGGTATGTCTCACCGAGTGTGACCACAAGGCATCCAGGGACCACACTGGCAGTGGGGGAGCATGATGATGCCAGGAGAGGAAGGAGGAGGAGGGGGTGGGCAGCTGAGACCAGGGGAACTTCTGGGACTTTAGGGAACTTGAATGTGTCATGGTACGTTGACCAACAGGGCACTCTGCCCACATGATGGCATGTAGGATCTTGCAACTGCCTTGCTGGGAGGGGCTGTTGTCACCACTTCATAGATGAGGAAGTTGAGGCTCCAAGACCAGAAGTAGCCTGGGCTGGAATGAAGACAGTGGGGACCCACCGGAAGTTCAGATGACAATGGCCAAAGGGATGGGCAAGTCAAGCTTGATTCAAGTCAAAACTAATTACCAGGACGGTCCACCTGGGCAGGCAGGTGTGGTGAGCATCCTTTGTGCTCCTCCAGCCCCCCACCTCCCTCCTTGGAGACCAGCCCCTCTTCCAGATCAGAGTTCCACAGACCCTCTTAGTACCCCCATCTCTCTGCTCCCCTCATCACAGCTGGCTGGACCAGGGCTGGATGCTGACTCAAGTGGAGCCCATCAGCTTCTCTCCTGTGACTTTGGTATTGAGATTCAGAAATGCTGGGCTGCCTAGTCATAAAATAGCAGAAAAAAGACTGGATAGAGAAACTGAAACATGCTTATGGGTGAGGCAAGAAAGATGAATGAGAGACAGTCATACAGAAGGAGGGACAGTGAGACAAGGAAAGGGACAGAGAAGAGAGAATGAGACAGAAAGACAGTGAGAGGAAGAGAAAGGCAGACAGAGATGTGTTTGTGGAGGAAAAGATGAGAAGCCAAAAATGTGGAAAACCAGAAGTGCTATGATGGAAGATGATGGGGGAGAGGGGTTTTCAAGATGGAGTATCAGAGCTTCCCTGCTGGCTCAGAGTGGTGGAGAGTCTGTCTACCAACGCAGAAGGTATGGGTTGGATCCCTGATTCAGGAAGATCCCATGCGGCATGAAGCAACTAAGCCCATGCTCCACAGCTATGGAGCCAGCACTCTAGAGCCCACTCGGTGCGCCTAGAAACCGGTTCCACAAGAAGAGAAGCCCCCAAAATAAGACGCCCGTGCCCTGCAATGAAGAGTGGCTCCCACTCATGCAACTAGAGAAAAGCCTGCTCAGCAATGAAGATCCAGCACAGCCAAAGACAAATAAGCTAATTAAATTAAAAAGATGGAACATTAGCTTTGAATGCTACCGAGAGGATGAAGGATGCAACCACTGGGCCAGAGGTGGGGCAGGGGGTGGGTAATGAGGTCTTTGGAGACCTTGATTTTGCAAGTGCAGAAAGGAGTCTTGTCAAACTTTTAATTCTGATTCTTCAGGTTCAAAGTGGTACCTGAGATTCCACATTTCTAACAAGCTCCCAGGGGATGCTGATGCTGCTGGTCCTTGGACCACACTTTGAGTAGCAAGACCCTAGGGCAGTGGTTTTCACATTTGGCTGCACAGTAGCAACACCTGGGGAGCTTGACCAGCGTGGAGCACCCCTGGGACTAATAAAGTCATAATCTCCAGGGATAAGGTGAAGGCACTGGGATGTTTTAAAG
>SJYV01029323.1:0-20742 GCA_006410875.1 Neotragus pygmaeus | reverse complement strand
GGGTGGGGCGGGGAAGGGCTGCGTTCTGGGGAGGATTCTTCTCGCCCAGGGTGGGAAGCGGAGAGGGGAGCAGTCGCTGGACTCCCTGAGCTTGTCCTCCTGGCTGGGTCTCCCAACCTCTTTGGTTTCTCCTCCCTCCAGGTGGAGCCTCTTGACATTGGCCTGAGCCTGGACCTGGCCTGAGGCAGGAGAGCTTTAAGGACATCCGGAGCGTCCTGTGAACTCCCAGGAGCGAGGACTGTGTGTCCTGGGCTGTAGGTGTTCAGCCTCGCTACAGGCCGGATGGTGCTGGGTGGTCCTCTCCTGCCAAGGGGCCCAAGTGTCACGGCTGGTGACTGAGCACTGCCTTGCTCCCCGGGGTGCAGCCTCCCTTCTGTCTGTGTGGCCCTGGCCTCGTGACTCCGGGGAGTTCCCGTCTCCTGGTGGCACCGAGGACGTGAGGATGTCCACTACTGCAGGCTCTGCATCCTCAGTCCTGCTGACTGGCCGTCTGGAGCCTGACCCCTTGCCCAGCACCTGCTGGCCCAGACCCAGCCTGCTGCGGGGGCCACGTTCCTTGGCACATCTTCTGTGATGAACACCCCCCGGGACCCCAGGGTCAGTGGGATCATTTCCCAGTGTTGGGCAGACGGTCCCCTCATGTCTTGAAAGTGGGAGGACGCTGGCTCATCACCACCACGCTGTTTGCAACCCCACTTCCAGCCAGAGAAAGCAAGGTGCTCCCTCCTCTCCTTCTCTGCAGCCCCTCTGTCCTGAAGTCAAGGGAGCAAAACCAAGGTGCATGCAGGAAGCCTGCTGGGACTGTGGCAGCTCCTAGATGCCCCCGGGCATGCACCTACCTGGTTCCTAGACCCTGGCGCGGGGAGGCCATCTGGGCAGACCACTGACACCATCGAAGAAGTTGGCTGTTTGCCGCTGGCCACCTCAGTCAGACCTCAGTCGGAGTCAGGAGCTCAGCCTGTCCTTCCCACAGCTGACAGCTTTGCACAGAGGCCGGTCTGGAGTGTGTGACCCTGACCTCTGTTGGCCCTGTGCTGCCTGCGAGGGAGACGGGTGGAAATCGGGTGTAAGCATTGGGCGGGATCATGGTGCTGTCCTGCGGGCACCCCCCACCCCATGCCCAGAGCCAGCTGTGGCTCTGCCCTTGCTTGGGCACGTGCACCAGGAAGGTCATGGCCAGTCCTCCGAGCACCCCCCTCCCCAGGAAGGGCAGAGTAGAGCTTGATCTGAGGGCCGTGGCAGAGAGGGCAGGGGTCCTGGTCCCGGTGGAGAAGGCTGGGGCAGGGGCACTGGCTTGGGTTTGCCGAGGCGTGAGTCCGAGGAGGACCAAGTCTTGGTCCTCGGGTCTACATCGTGTCCAGGGCAGGACGATGGAGAACTTGGTTCCACTGCCCATCCTTGAACAAAGGAGACTGAGGGGTCATCGCTCTCCCCCAGGGCAGAGTCTGCCCTCTGGGGCTGAGCCCGCTGACTACGCTGGGGCCCAGAAGTGGTGGCTGGAGGTGTCCCCGCCCCGTGCGCCTGCTGAGATAGCAGAGCCAGTGTTTCCAATTAAATGGGGCCTGTTGGCCGCTCCCTGGGCTGTGACTTGGGCAGACTCCCCGCCACTTCCCTGGATGCATGTGCTTAGGCTGCAGAACCCTGTGTTTCAGAGGCTGCCACCCACCCCCCGCTTCTAGCCTGATTCTCCCAGCGGACCCCCAGCGAGCGGGGAAGGTGCCCGGTCACTGGGTCTCCCTGCATGGGCTGAGATGCTGAGGACTCCTGTGGCGACAGGGAGCTGCCCTGCCCCGCGGCCCTCGCTGGTGCTCTATGACTGAGCTTGTGCATCTGGCCTGGAAGGTGTGCTCTGATGGAGCAGTCTTGCTCTGCAGCCTGGCTGATTTATGTCCCCTGCAGCCTGGCCACCTTGTTCAACCATCAGGACGCTCAGAGTGAGGGCTTCCGGGGTGAGGGCGGAGGGGGGACTCAGAGCAGAGGGCCCCCCAACCCCGGCTGGCGCACCACCCCCACACTGCCACACACTGCTACTGCAGACATAGGAGGCTGCAGATAACTCAATGCTCAGAGCCCGGAACAAAGGTCACCAGGTGTCTTTTGCTTCTAGAACTTATTTAGTGTCAGTGTCCCAGGAGGACTTCCCAGGTGAGGCTAGTGGTAAAGAACCTGCCTGCCAGTGCAGGAGACATAAGAGACACAGGTTCAAACCCAAGTTGAGCAGGTCCCCTGGAGGAGGGCATGGCAACCCACTCCAGTATTCTCTCCTGGAAAGCCCCATAGACAGAGGAGCCTGGCAGGCTGCAGTCCATAAGGAAGCAGAGTTGGATATGACAGAGGCGACTTAGCACGCACCCACACACGTCCCAGGTAGCGAAGTGAGGTGATGACTGTTTCAGGAAGCGTGGGGCAGAGGGCTTCCCTGGTGCACAAGCTCTGTGAGCACGGCTGGTTACTGTTGGCCTGATCTGGGTGTCAGCATCAGTGTTGTGATGTTGGCAGCTGCCTGACAGTACTCCCGTTTCACAGGAGAGCGTGCTGATGGTTGGGAAGCCCCTGGCCTCCTCCAGGTCCTGTGTCTGACATGCTGTAAAGCCAAGCCCCAGATGAGGTCTGTCCCGAGCCAGGAAAAGCCTGGGTAACACCTGTGTGCAGCCTCTGCTGGCTGGTGGCTCCTATTCCACCTCCCTCTGCGGCAGAGCCTCAGCTCCTTAGCATTAGCCATGCCCATTCACTCACTTGGCCAGCTGATCAGTCACTTATTTACCAAAGGTTTCCTGATCCTGACTGTGCCTGGGCACTGTGGGGGTGAACAGGTGGTAGAGGACGTCCCTGTGTCCATGTCCTCGGGTGGAGGAGGGAGCGTGCTGGCCGTGACCCCTGGTGGAGAACTTCCTCCAGTGGGCCTGGTATGGGTCTGGGTAACAGAGTGGGGCAGGCTTCTCAGCGGACCAGTGTTTTAAAGGGCTCCTGTGGAGTGTGTGGGAATCCGAGCGCGCCACAGGAAGGGAAGGGCACTCCTGTCAGGGGAAGAGCATGTGCAAAGACCTGGGCTGCGGAGTAAGAGCACACAGCACTCACAGGTCTGGGGAGTGGAGGGTGAGGCGGGCAGGGTGGAGGTGGCCCTCTGACCCCTGCACGGACCCATGGACCTGTCGCATGGACCTGGCACGGACAGGGTCTTGGTAGGTCCAGGATCCGAGGGCCAGAGCCAGGGAGAGAAGGGCAGCTGGAATGCCCTGTCCTGCTGGCTTTCTGAGCGGGTTCCTGGGCAGTCTTGCCCTGGTGCGTCCACCCAGGCCCTGGCCCTGATGCTAAGCAAGGGAGTTGTCATCTGACACCTGTCACAGTTGCAAGCATGGCCACACCTGCTGCCCTGTTCTGTCCCCGCCATCAAAAGCACAGTCAGTGAGGCGGTCACTGTCACCGTGTCACCTGGTCGCCCAGCACCTGGGCTGCCAGGTACACACTTAAGTGCTGAGGCTGGAGGCGGAAGCTCCCTGGACCACATCTGCTGTGGGGTCACAGGATGCCACAGGATGTACCCGGAAGTCCTCACCTGCCCTGGGTACAGAGGCCCCTCTCCACCCTCTCCCCTTGGGCGCCACCCCTCAGGAGCCTGTTAGGGAGGGGGAGACACCTGACTCTGCTGTCTCCTCTGCACTCCTGCAAACCCCCAAGGGGGCCTGTAAAGGGGGCCCAGCTGCAGCGCCAGTTAGCACTGAAGACGGGCAGAGCATATGCTGTGCTATTTCTGTTTTTCTATAAAATCAACATTAAAAATTTTTAACAAAGCACCAGGCACCACTGAGAGCAATTACTGTCGCATCGTGGACCAAATGGTGGCTTTGCAGAGGCGGCCGCCTCGCGCTGCAGGCCTGATGGGTCCTCTGTGACGCGGGTCCCCGTGGGGGCGGGGCCAGCCCCTGTTGGGCCCTTTGGATCCCCCTTCCCCAAGAGCAGCATTTTGTAGCCACCAGCAAGGAGGGCTTGGAATGCGAGCCAGATTCAGGGCTCAGCCTGTGACCAGGTCAGCGCTCAGTGTGTGAGGGATCAGGGCTCCATGGGACACCAAGGTCAGGGCTCAGGGTGTGAACGGGAATCAGTCAGTATCAGAACCAGGCTCAGTGTGCACCTTCCTCAGCTTTATAAGTCCTCTGATTTTGTTCCACCCACACTAGCCTCCTTTGTGATCCTGAGTTTACCAAGCTTCCCTGATGGAGGGGCTATCTGTGTTCTCCCTGCCTGAAAAATAAAAATTATTGTCCCAGATTAATGGATCTTTCTCCTCTTTAATTCTCAGCTCAAACGTCCGGTCCTCAGAGAGATGCACCTGCTTTATCTCCCTCCAGGACCCGCATTACGACGTGATCACAGAAAGTCCTTCCATGTGCTTGGGCAAATAGCAGAGGAGGGGGGTCCTGACTCTGGGCCCTGGGGCTGGCAGGAATGGGCTGCACAAGAGGGTCCTGGCCTGCTTTTCTGTCTGCCCTCGCTCCCCCTCCTCCTCTGACAGGCCGGGAAGGAAGTGGGGTAAGAAACGGTGGCCCAGAATAAGCCTGGGGGTCACCAAACGCGGAGCAGCTGGGCCACTTCAGCAATCCTTTATTGTTTGTTAAAAGCTGGGAGTAAAAAAAAAAACCTGTGAAGCATTGTTTTCAAAAATAAGACAAGTGAAATATTTCCAGTGTGTAGAAAAGTTCAAACTATAACATGATCGGCATTTACACGAGCTCCACCTGAGACAGGTGCTCACAGCTCAAGGTATTTGCTTTAACCTTCTCCCAGACACGACTAGGGAAAGACCACCCTGTAGACAGAGGAGCTGCTCCCTTGCCTCCAGGGCAACTACTGTCCCCAGGTCAGAGTGTGCTCATCAACAAAACTGGATCATATTTTATGCATTTAAAAATCACTCACAGTCTCATTCTGCATGCATCCTTCATTTCTTCTTTGCTTTCTTTCCACTCGACGTTACGTCTTGGAGATTTACCCATGCTGAGGTCTGTAGATCTAACCCTCTCATTTTAACTCTTGTTTAATTGTCACTACATGAATAACCAATGCATCCCAGTTCCCTAGTTGGAGACCAGTTTTTGGTGGACAGTTTACTCTGATGGGCTTCCCTTGTGGCTCAGTTGGTAAAGAATCCCTCTGCAATGCGGGAGACCTGGGTTCAATCCCTGGGTTGGGAAGATCCCCCGAAGAAAGGAAAGGCTACCCATTCCAGTATTCTGTCCTGGAGAATTCCATGGACTATATAGTCCATAGGGTTGCAAAGAGTTGGACAGGACTGAGCGACTTTCACTTTCACTTGGCTATGATGGATACCCCTCTACGAACAAGCTTTGTGGACAAGTGCAGGGATGGCTCAAGGAGCTGCCTGGGAGTGGACTCTCTGGGTCATTTAGGAGCAGAGCAATTTCAGCTTCAGTAGAAAATACCCAATTGCTTTCCAGAGTGGTTCCAGCAATTCACCTGCCCACTGGCAATGTGCAAGAGTTCCTGTTTCTCCACATTCTTGCCACCGTTTGGTGTTGTCAGATCCNCAGAGCAATTTCAGCTTCAGTAGAAAATACCCAATTGCTTTCCAGAGTGGTTCCAGCAATTCACCTGCCCACTGGCAATGTGCAAGAGTTCCTGTTTCTCCACATTCTTGCCACCGTTTGGTGTTGTCAGATCCACCATTGTTTGCAGACTGCGGGGTGTGAGGTGGGGTGTCTCCATGTCTTTGCTTTTCCTTGATGGCTGGTGTGGACAAACTTGTCCTCAAGTCTTTACGGACTGTTGGGCTCCCTTGCCTGTGAATTGCCTGTTCCTGTGCTTTGTCCATTTTTCTATCAGGCCATTTAGCTTCTTCTGATGTGTGTATTGATTGCACTGACCCCATTAAAATGCAATTAAAACATTCTCTTGTGCTTTTAAAAAATGTTTTGCAGTTTTGCATTCCCACTGACGTCTCTAATCCATCTGGAATTTATTTTTGTGTTTGCGATGAGGTAATTTTATCTCCTCAGTCATTTGTTCCTTACTTCTGGTGGCACGGTCTGGGACAGTGCTTTTTAAGCCTGGTCCCATGGGCTCTGGTCTCAGTTGCAGGGGGGGACCAGGAACGCTGAAAATCATGAGAATTGTAAGCAGAACGGTGTGTGTCTGCATACTTTTCTGCAGAGGGCCCATCCACCTCCTCTGATTCTCCAAGCTGTCGGTGAAGTTGATAATCTGAGTAGCCACTGACCAGTGCTCAGAGCCACTGGACCGTTGGAAGACAAGGAGACAAGGCTGTGAATCTGTGTTCCCCCAGGCCCCTTCTTTTGACCTCATCCTTCCTGGATTCAGTCACCTTTGGAATTCACTTGGGACCACATGGGGCTTTCCTAGTGGCTCAGATCTGCCCGCAGTGCGAAGACCCAGATTTGATCCCTGGGTTGGGAAGATCCCTTGCAGAAGGGAACGACAACCCACTCCAGTATTCTTGCCTGAAGAATCCCATGGACAGAGGAGATACGTCAGACACCTCCTCTCAGTAGAGGCAAGGACAGCTTGTGGTACAAAGTGATGGTCCGGGAGAAGCCAGCAAGGCAAGCTGTTCTCTTTTACAGGAATCAGGCTCCCAGGGCCCCTGTGCTGGTAAGGGAGAGGACGCCATGGGCGCAGGGATGGGAACTGGAATTCCTAAGGAGCCTGGACCAGCAGGGAGAAGCCTGCATGCCCTGTGCCCGGGCGGCCGCTGGAGCACAGGACAGGGTGGAAAGTGTCTGTCCGCAGCCCCCACCTGCATTCTGGACATTGTGGAAGGGACTCCTTTTGCAGAGCCCACATTTGCAGAACTGGGGACCTGCTCCCTCCCCGCCTGGCCAAGTATCTACAAATGTTATTTGGGATTCTTTGGAATAGGAGCTTTGTCTATTCTCCTTTGCTTATTTGTTTACACCATGATTTATTCATATCTATATTGCCTCATGGATATTAATTTTGTACTTATAATCCATGGCCACAGTATTTCTGTTGCTAGAGTTTTTCCAGCCGCAGCCACCAGGAGCTCTTTCTATCGACCTTGACATGCTCCCTGGTGATGCTCTTGGTTGAACAGATCCTCCTTTCCTGACCAGCAGGTGCCCCGGGCTCATCCTGTGTGTGCCCTGCTCTGTCCCAGAGTCAACTGTTCCTCCAAGGAGTCCCGCCTGAAGAAAGGGGTTAGAAGCCAACATCTGGAGCTGGGGGTGCCTGCTGCTGCTTGGTGTCATTGCTCCAGGCTCTCATCTGACAGAACAAGGACACGTGTGTGCGTCACCAACCCGGTGCACACACATGTGTGGACGTTTCTATGTGTGCTCACCTGTATCTCTGTTAAGCTCGTTCAGTCGTGTCCGACTCTTTGTGACCTCATGGACTATACAGTTCATGGAATTCTCTAGGTTAGAATACTGAAGTGGGTAGCCTTTCCCTTCTCCAGGGGATCTTCCCAACTCAGGGATCAAACCCAGGTCTCCTTCACTGGAGGCGAATCTTTACCAGTTGAGCCACAAGGGAAACCCAAGAATACTGGAGTGGGTAGTCTATGCCTTCTCCAGAGGATCTTCCTGACCCAGGAATCAAACCGGGATCTCCTGCATTACAGGCAGATTCTTTACCAGCTGAGCCACCAGGGAAGCCCCTATTAAACTAGATGGGCGCTCATCCTGACATCCCCAGCGCTAATCCATCCCCAAGGGGAACACCCCAGCCTCCTCCCCTTGCTTACCCACAGCCTCCCCTCCAACCTGAAGAAACCCACCCCCTTCACTCGCCACCCACTCTCGTAATTGTCCAGCTGGGTCTGCACGTGCAGTGCGATCAGAGCTCCAGGCCTATGTCCCGTGGGGACAGTTTACCCCCAGAGCACAGAGCTCAGCCCCTCTGCCTTTAGTCTCTCACACGCCCCTTGTCCCCATGTCACTGAGGGTAGCTCTTTTCTCCATCCCCTTTCAGTGAGGCACCGCACACATTTGGAATATAGTCATGATGTTTTGGCTCTTTTTTCATTGCATCCACAGATCCTTGAACTTCTAAAAATTTTTTTTTTTTTAATTTGTGTCCACTATGGTTCACTCTTGGTAAAGTTCTACGGGTTTGACTAAGGTGCGGTATCCTGTAACACCCATCTCAGAATCACACAGAATCCTTTCATCCCCAAGAAATCCCCCGCAATTCCCCCACTCAAGCCTCTCCCAGGCAACTGGCCAGCACTGGACTGTGTACCATCTCCATACAGCTGCCTTTCCCAAAATGTCACACAGACGGAATTGTGCACACAGAGCCCTTCAGAATGACTTCTCTCACTTAGCCAGGTGTATCGAAGTTTCTTCATATCTTTGCATGGCTGGGTGGCTCCCTCCCTTTTACTGCTGGACGGTGTTCCACGTCTGGATATCCTACAGGATATCCTACAGGTGTACTTGCCTCTGGTTGGGGGTGAGACTATAAATGTCTGCGTGCAGGGCTTTGTGTAAACCTGGTTTCTAATTCTGTTGGGAAATACCTCTGGGCATGATTAATGGATACGATGTAAGACTGTACTTAACTTTGTAAGAAGCAGAGACTGCACAGAGCAGCATATGCTCCTGCGTGTCCCCACGGCCTCACTGCTTCGCCTGCGGGGAGGCTCAGGCCACAGCTCTCTGTTCCTGGCGGGGGCTCCACGGGAGAGGGCTGGGAGGAGACGTGAAGAGTGCTGACCCACCTCCATCCTCCACGTTCTGCTCCCAGGGGACCACGGCTGTCACACGGTTCATATCTGCAGACGTGGAATATATGTCCTCAGGGGAGAGAATGGTCTGGGTTGTTGATCCTCAATCCTGTGCCTGGGGTCACCATGAGGACCCCAAGGGTGTAAACAGCAGAAAGTTCAGGGAGGACCCTCTCTAGCTGTGTCCCATCCAGGAGAGCCTAGCAGGAGGGGAGCAGAATATGGTTGGTAGAATTCCAAGGCCTCCTCCCCTCCGGTGGACTTGTTCTGTACAATCCCACCTGCTGTGAGCATGGGTGGGGATTTTATATGAAGAAATAACCTTGCTCCTGATTAGGTTGTGTCGTGTGGCAAATTGTGAGGGGATCGATTAAACTGTTATGAGACCCCAGTGCAGCCCAAGAAGGAACCTCTCCTGCCTGCCTAGAGGAGAGCTGATGGCCTGGTGTGACCTGTAGGGAACCTCAGTCCTACAACCACAGGAAATTGAATTCTTCCAACAATGTGAAAGAGCTTGTCCTCACTGGCCCCATAGCCACCATGAGCAGAGACAAGGCGTGTCCTCGAGGCAGATGTGACCCCACGACAGCTGCAATCCAAGCCCCTCCCACCTCTATCACCCACAAGGAGGGGCTGCCTGTCTGTCTCAGCCTCTGAACCCTGGAGAGCAGGGCCTGGGACCACGGTAAGCAGGCCAGAGGCTGGGGAATGGGGGTGGATAACACGCACCCAAGGGTGCATAACTGATCAGGTTACCTGTGTGGGCCTGGGCTTCACCCACCTGGGACAGCACGAGAGGCCCCCTCCCCAGACGTGTCTCTGAGCTGCCCAGAGAGGTGGAAGAGGGCAAGGCTAATAGGTTTATCCCTGGCATTCACACCCTGTTGGGTACCGGCTCTCCTGTGGGGCAGAGATGTCCTCAGTGTTGCAGGTCATAGGCACCTGCCTGCCTGGCAGGATTCTGCGTGTACTCCTGTCTGAGTGTTTTGACCAGCAGCTGAAACAACAGAATTGAGTGCCCCGGACTCCCAGAAACTGGCAGTTTGAAAGTGGGAATCACTTTCAAGGATGGTTCCTCCTAAGACTCTAAGGGAGGGCTCAGCTCCTTGGCTTGTCGATGGCTGTCTACACGTTCACACAGCCGGATCCCCATGTTTGTGTCTGCCCCTAAGCTTCCCCCTACATAAGGACAGGTGTCATTGAATGAGGGCTGTGAAAAGCGCAGGGCAGGAGGGACCGCTGTAAGAGTGAATCTTGTTCACAGCTCGAAACTGCAAAGGCGCCACTGCCCCGGCACCCACGGGTGGCCTGCAGAGAAAGCCGTGGGCCCAGGTCTCTCCAGCATTGTGGCTGAGAGTGCTCACCCTCCTGAGATGGAATCCTGGCCCCTCAGTCCCCTCTCCAGTCCCTTCTCCCCTCTTCAGAAAGCAGAGATACGGCCAGCATCCAGATGTGGGGAGTGGCCCCTGGAGACTCCATCCCGGCTCAACTCCCAGGCAGGCCCTTGTCTAACTCCCTCAGTCCCCAGAGCGTTGCCTTAAATGCTCAGTGATTTACAGCAAGTAGTCATCTTTCACTGAGGTTAGAGCGGATGGAGGGCGGGATGTGTGTGCACATGTGTGCTGGGGAGGGAGCGGGTGGAGGAGCGGAGAGGGTGGGAAATCTGTTTACAATTAGCCAGCTCTCCATCTTGGCTTCTTAATGAGACAATTAGATGCCATTTGAGGAGGAGAGTTTAGCTTATTTGTGGCTATTAATCCCCTGATGCGCTCTCTTTCCTTCAGGAGGGCTCCAGAAGGCTAACATATGGGCTTTCCAGAGGGCGAGAGGGGCCTGGAGCTGCAAACACAGCAGCCACTACCTGTCTCATCACTGGCACTGCCATCTCCCCCACCATCCCCACCATCATGCCCACGGATCCCCACCACCACCATCCCCACCATCCCCACCGTCATCCCTGCCATCATCCCACCATCATCCCCACCAGCATCACCATCATCCCCACCACCACCATCGCCACCATCATCCCATCATCGTGTCACCATCATCCCCACCATCATCCCACCATCATCCCCACCATCATCCCACCATCATCCCCACCATCATCCCCACCACCATCATCACCATCACCACCGTCATTCCTACCATCATCCCACCACCATCCCCACCATCATCCCCACCATCATCCCACCACCATCCCCATNATCCTGATGCTGGGAAAGATTTGGGAGGGGTGGGGCGGAGAGAGGATAAAGGTGGACAGAGCCCCTGAGAGTGGATTGTTGATTTGCGAATCTTGACTGCAGTGGACTTGCGTGATGGTAGGAGATTGGAAGTGCATATAGGGTGGGGGTTGGGGGCGGGTGTTTGCTGTGTAGATTGACAGAGGTTAGAGCAGAAGATTGGAAGCTTCATTTCTGTCCAAAATACCATGTCCTGCTCAAATATCTTTTTACCTTTGCCTTGATAGGGAGCTCCATTTTTATAAATGACAATGATAACCCCTTTTACAAGTCAATTACAATTGAACACAGTCTTCACATCCTTTTTGCCATCAGACCCTACCACTGGCACTGTGAGATTGGCAGAGTCAGTGTCCGCATTCTTATCCAGAGAAACTCAGGGAATCAGAGGCAGAACCAGGATATGAATCCCAGTCTTAAATGCGATGCTCCCCCTTGTCAAATGATGAGAGGACAAGCTCAGGGCTGGCAGGGAAGCTGGTTTAAGACATGACTGCCTTCTAAGCTTTCACGATGGGGAGTTTTGCATTAATAATGGAAAGCTGCTGCCAAAGGTATCTTTCTAAAACACAAATTTCATCATGTCACTCCTCATATTTAAAGCCCTCTAAGGGCTCCCCGTGGCCCACAGGATAAAGTCAAATAATCTTAGTAAGATGTTCAAAGCCCTTCAAAGTCTGACCCGCCGCCTCTCCAGCTACAGTGCCTGACACCCCGTCTCAAGCAGCTTAGATTCCAGTCCCAGGAAATTCATTATTGTTCCACAAAAATCTCTTCTGGGGCTCTGGGACTCTGCCTACACTGTCCTTTCTGCCTAGACTGCTCTCCTATCCCTCCTCTGCCTTGGGTTGATGATGAGTGAACTCTGACTTATAACCAAAATTCACCACCAGAGTTAATCCTCTTTGAAGTTCATGGCAGTTCGGCAGGCAGAGTTTAACTTTCTGCTCTGTGCTTCTGCACAACTTTGTTCTTACCCAATTATCACATTCATCACACTCTACTCTAATTATCTGGGCACATTACTTTCTTCCAAACTGAACTGTGAGTATCTCCAGGGCAGGGACTCCAGCGGTTCCATCCCTGTTTACCCTGCCAGTTCTGCAATGCAAATGCTCACAGGGAATGTTTGTGAAGTGAGAGCCCAGGACCAGGAAAACTAGTTTTCAAAGAAGACATTATGACAGAGAATGCTAAACTTTAAACGAGTATTCCTGGAATGCTTGGAGGGATCTGGAATCTTCGAGGCCAATTTGAGATGCTCCCAATGCCAGCAGGAACCATTAGCTACCAGAACCATCTAACCATTCCCGTGTCCTGGCTCCTGGGCTTGGTGTCGTTGCCTCTAGTCATAGACCCCATTACCCAGTCCTCTCTTGTGTTCCTATCAGTGGGGCTGGGGCTCCCTGAGTGACTCATCCTACTGCCTTGTCTTGCCATGAGCACAGTGAATGTTGGCAGTGAGTTCAGATCCCAGGTTATAGCTGAGGCTCATTCAGCCATTTAAAACCCTTTACTGAGCACTTGCGAAGAGCTGAACCCTCTGCCAGGTGCAGCCTGTCCCTTCACAGAGAACACTGTGAGGCAGAACTGTGGAGCCTCGTGATTCTTACCAAAGCCCCAGGGAGGCTACAGTTCAGTCTGGGGGCGTACAGAAAGCCCCCAAGAGGAAGGGAGGCCTTGGTGCAGCATGGGGGTGAGGCTGAGCCCCCACAGCCCTGGTCTCCTCTGGGGCTTCCCGCTCTCCAGGGACCACTATGTTCCTCTGTGAGCCTCCCCCATCACCTATGGATCTAGCCAGATGGCCTTCAATGCTGCCTTCGCTTTGAGGGGATTCTAAGAGGAGACTTGACTGGGGTTGGGGACACCAAAAGGGAGAGGGGGGCTCATTAAACCAGCCCCTGCAGTCTCTGGGGTCTGATTCAAATTTCCGTTGTTTCAGAGATGTCACCCCATAGCACCCCCATCATGACTGGATGCTGCTGCTAATGGGTGTGTGATCTGGGGGATAATGCCAAATCTGTTCACAATCAGGGCTCTGGGTGCGCTGCCAGCCAAAGGTGGGCTGAGATTGGGTGCTATGCTGCCAACACTTCTTCCCCATAGACTGATAAGCGCCAGCCTTCGTAGGGTTGAGTGGACTGACCCCCGTGTGTGTGCGGTGTTGAACACTTCCAGATGTCTTTTCAAGGGAAACTGCTCCAGATCTGATCCTCATAAAGCCCTCTTAGAGAAGTAGACCACACTTTGCTATTTCTATTTCATGGATGACCCAATGGAGGCTCAGAAAGATAAGGTAATTTGGCCAGAATTGGGAGGGGGTCTGGAAAGGACTTATTTTCTCCTGGCTGACAGTGTGTATGACCATTCTTTGTATCCAGATGTTACTCGAGGAGGAGCAGCCCTTCTCTGAGCAGCACAGTGTGGCCCTCCGTGGACTTGCTTGCTGAATGACTCCTGGACGCCAGCCTATTTGTTGGGGGCGGGAACTCTGCTGGCTGTTTATGTCTGCACAGCGGGCACACAGCCTGGAGTGCACGGTGTCTCCGCAAGCATCTATGGATGATTTCTAAGCAGACTGCAGTCCCAGAGCCCCCGACCAGCATGTGGCCGTGAGTTTGGCCTCCTCTGTGCCTCACTCCCCCCAACCACAAGGTAGAATGAGCCCCCAGGAAAATTCAGATTCCTGCTTCCCCACTTCTTGCTGCGTCACCTTGGGCAGATTGTTTAACATCCCTTCCTCTCCATCCTCATCCCAGAGAGAATGGATGGCAGGACTCCCACTGGGCGATCATGATAATCATATTAAAAACAGCATAAACAAATTGCTTCACACGGTGCCTGACATCCTTGTTTGACAAATTTTCTCTACTCTTCACCTACAATAACCACTGCCTTTTATAGAGAGGTCCATGATTTCATGATTTCTCCTTTCAACTCTCATTCACCTACTATGGGCTGGCGCCCTGGGTACGAGGAGACGAATAAGCCTCTCACTGGGCACACGTTGACTTCAGGAGATAAGCAGCATCCACAAGCTCATTGCTCTCCCACTTGGCTTCCCTAACAAGCACCTGAACTGCAGAGATTGGGAGGGGAAAATGGGATGAAGGAGAAAGAGCAGGGAGGGAGATGTGAGGCCGTTATCACTGGTGCAAAAGAGGATGATTCAAGTCGAATGCGGTACTAATTTAAGTACCGAAATGACTGATGTATTTTCCATGGTGCTTTATTAATCAGCCTCAGATGGAGCACAATTTGCAAATTTCATGTGGCAGCTATTAAACATCTCCTACGTAAGTAAATGAAATGGATTTACTGATTCCAGCAGACACTTGTGAATCAGTAATGGGAGCGAGAGCCTCTACACAGGCGGACATACTGACACTGCTCAAAATGCAACCCGCGCTCAGACCCCGGCTAAATTGATTTAATCCCTCGGAGCCCCAGCAGACGCGATCAATATTGATACAGTGGCAGAGGTCAGTGATCACCGGGTGGAGTCCAGGGTGCATGTTGATGCTCTGAGTTTCTGCCCAGGATAGCGATCCTGGAGGGAGGGGCCAGGGCGGCAGCATCACCAGGTGGTGATTTGCGAGGCCTTGGGGTGAGAAGCTTTGTCTCCATCTGATGAGAGAGGAATTGGAGGCCTAAAGAGGTAAAGTGTTTTATCCCAGTTTGCGTGCTGAAGAGGAAGAGAGGCCTCTTGGTTCTACAGAGGGCAAGGAACCAAGGACACTGAGCCGGGGGCCCTCTCGCACCCCTGGAAAGCTGAGACCCTGGGGTAATGCAGAGAGCATCCCTCTAGCATCCATGACACCCTGCCTGAGGCCCAGCTACATGACTTCCTGGCTAAAGACTTTCCCTCTCTGGGCCAGGCTTGCGGATCTATAAAGTGAGACCCTCGGAATCAGGCCCACGACTCAGATGATGGGTGCCATGGATTTCTCTCCAAGAGGAATATCCTGTTGAAAGGACTGTGAGGGATGGAGTGTGGAGGCAGGAATGCATGAAGCTGCAGAGCCTCCTGTGTGGTGCAGCAAGCATCCTGCCCTCGTGCTGAGACCCTCTGATGCTCCAGATGCCGGGTTGTGGGTATGAGGTGGGTTGCTCCACACGTACTCCTGTGTCTTTACCTGTGATCAGTTTTGATTCAGTCACACTCAAGCTTATTCTGTGATTCCACAGGTATTTGCTTAGCATCTGCCCTATGCGAAACCATGAGGCTGCTGGGGTTGAAGGAACTGGACAACGTTCTCCCAACTCGATGATGGCGACAGAAGTGGTGTGGGTGGAAAAGAGAACCTCTCTTGAACTAACTCGGTCTCATCTGGGCCTGTTTTCATCATTTACACACACTTCCTTTTCCCATGTAAATGCTTAAATGATTTAAAGTGGTTTAAATAGAATCCTCGAAAGTCCCTCCCCTCCCCTTTTCTTCCTGAATAGCTCCTACACAGCCTTCAATGCCTCGTTCAAGGGTTGCCCACTGAAGAACTTATGCCTGCTGCTTCCTCCCATCCGAGCAGTAGAGCATCTCCTCAGTCAGCCCACAATACATCACGCAAGTGTTTGGTGGAGCAGAATAGTCATTTTTTTCATTTGCCTCTGAGCCCTTTGGGTGGAGCAAGGACATGGCTTCCTCATCACCACTGAATCCCAAGCCTGGAGTACTTCCTGGCCCCAGTAACGTTTGTTCCGTGAATATTTTTTCTTATTGAGGTCTGACAGGAGAAAGGGCTAAGAGAAGGAACTGATACTCAACAGGCCTGCAGCACCTTCAGCTACGCCTGGCCAGGTTAGCATGAATCTCCACACTAAAGACCTCTATACTTCAGTTCCTGAACCCTAAACCACATGCCAGGCTTTCCACGAAAAATTACAAGGTCTGCCAGAAAACAAGAAAACACTGAAGCAAGAAACATCTGAAGAGACAAAGCAAACATCACAAGCAGACTCAGACATGACACAGATGTTAGAATTATCAGGCAGGGGATTTAAAATAACTATAATTAATATGTTAAGAGCTCTGTGGAAATGTAGACCACAGGCGAGACAGATGGGTAAAGTAAGCAGAGGTGGAAACTCTGAGAATCAGAAGGAAATGCTTGAAACCTAAACCCCAGAACAGAAAAGAAGAATGTCCTCCACGGGCTGCTCAGTACACTGGACACAGCTGAGGAAAGAATCCGTGAGCTTGAAGAGAGGGTGATAATAAGGTTTCAAACTGAAATCAGAGAGAATAATGAAAGAACAATGAAACCAAAATGAGAGCATCCAAGAACTGTGGGACTACAGCAAACAGGTGTGACACACACGTAACTGGAATAGTAGGAAGAGGAGGAAAGAGCAGACGCATCGGAAGGAATAACACCTGGTGATTTCCCCCCAGTTAATGGCAGACACAGAATTGCAGTTTCAGGAAGCTTGGGGAACCCCTGGCAGGATAAATAGCCAACAGCAAGAGCTGAAGGGGGCTTGCAGAGACCAGGGTACTGGGCGCCCAGCATTAGTGCCAGCCTCTCCATTATCTGTACGATACCTTTCAGATGGTTTCCCCTGAATCACTAACCCCAGACTGCAGTAGCGAGCCCAATGGCTGGTGACACTGCTTGCTAGAGGAATGCTTCGGCTGGGCCATCCGTGGGGGCGCCTGGTGGCACAGCAGAAACTCTGCTGGTTGGGAGTTTGTTCTGTGTGGCATGACTTGCTCCAAAGGGACTCGCTGTACAGATTTGGGGCAACTCAAGAATTACCAGAAAGGGGATTTCGCTGGTACTTCCAATGCAGGGGGCAGGAATTCAATCACTGGTCAGGAAATCAAGATCCCATATGCCACCTGGCCCAGCGCCACCCCCCCGCTGCCCCCCCACCCCCACAAAAAANATGTGTATAAGAGACAGGGGAAAGTGTTAGTCACTTGGTCGTGCTCGGCTCTTCATGGTCCCATGGACTGTAGCCCGCCAGGCTCCTCTGTCCATGGGATTCTCCAGGCAAGAATACTGTGAGTGGGTTGCCTTTCCCTTCTCCAGGGTATCTTTCTGACCCAGGGATCAATCCTCGGTCTCCTGCATTGCAGGCAGATTCTTTTACCGTCTGAGCTACCAGGGAAAAACTGTAATTCAAACCTTCCTACCCACCCTAACCAGTGCAGAAGGACTCTGCTCCATGGCCATTCACAGCAGACACCCCCCTCCCCACTCCACTTGCCTGAGAATGCACATGTTAAGGACTGTGGAGAGAAGGCTCTCATGCTCCTGCCCAGGTGAGCATCTGAGGCTACCTGTTTATCTCCCACCAACCAGGTAAGCAGGGGAAGGACATGTTTGGATTTGTCACTGATCCAAAGTTCAAATCCAAGAGTTGCACCATTTTCTTGCCAAAATTGTTAGAAGAATGCCACGCATCTTGAAGCAGCCTGCTGCTTACAGAAAACATCTGCCATAAACTGGATGCTGTGTCTCCCTCAAATCCATACACTGACATTCTAATTCCCAGTGAGTGGCATTAGAATGTGAGGCCTTTGGGAGGGGATTAGGTCATGAGGGTGGGGCCCTTGTGACTGGTATTAGTGGCCCTACGAAAGAGACCTCAGAGCCCTCTCATCCTTCCACCGGATGAGGAGGACGCAGGGAGGATGCCACTGTTTGCAAGCCCTGAAGGTGGCCCTCATCAAACACTGAGTCTGCCTGCAGCTTGATCCTGGACTCCTAGCCTCCAGAACCAGGAGAGATGTAGCTATCATTTGTAAGACCCCGGGTTCTGGTATAAGTTCTGGTACTCTGTGAAAAGACTGAGACAATGTTTAACCTTCATTTGACCTCATGATCACCCCGGGAAGAAGGTGCCCTATATCTCCATCCGACTGAGGAGGCTGGTGAGGTTCAGGGAGACTGCAGCGGCCTGGCCAGCGCTGCTCAGCTTTTCCGTGAGTGGGTCTTTGCTCTGTTTTGCTTTCCCTTGAGATGCTGGCTTTCTGGAGCAATCGGGACAGGCAGGGTGGGGACTGCTTAGAGCCGGGTCCCGGTTCCTCTCGATGTGCTTCCTCGCCTTACTAACTTGGCTGGCTGTCCCATTTTACACAGATACAGCCCTCTCTGCCAAGTGCCTTCCTGACGCCTGCATCACTTACCAGTTAATATCACAAAGTGATGTCTACACACCAACCCTCCTCACTCTCCTGCAGTCCTCAAGGCACCAAGACCATCGCCAGCCCCACTTGCACCACTCTATGGGGGTCAACCTCTCCACTTCTGGCTCCACGATACACACTTATTCATAACTTCTTTGGCCAAAACCAAATGTAACTGGCAGTAGTAGAACAAAGACTCGGTTCATCACCAGCTTGTGAAGATGAAGAACGGACAAAGGAGCTTTGTTATTTGCATATTAAATCCAAGCACGCCCTCCACCCTTCAAAGCCTCCTCTCTCCTGAGCCTAGCCCTCAGTTTTATTTCATCTTCCCTGTTAGCGACTTGCCACGTCTGGGAGGGATCCTCTGATTTGTTCACTGTTCTCTGGCGAGTTTAGCCCATTCCCGCGTCTGCATTTTTCCCTGGCTGCTCATTTTCCCCCTCCTTTCTCTTCCCCAACTAGCTACAGCCCTCCTGAAACATGGCTCACCCCTCATAAAGACCTTCTCTCTGCCCTGGGGAAGCCCAGGAAAGAGCTTGGGGACTGCTCTGCTTTCAGCGAGGGGCGCCAAGGGCGCGACAGGGTGCTGAGGACTCAGCTCAGAGGGGCAAGTGCTGAATGGCTGTGGATGGAGAAGGTGGGTACTCAGAAGGCGGGTCTGGGAGAAAGGCTGCACCATTTATGCAAATGGGGGCTGCTTTACAAGAAGTACATCACATATTGACTGAGCTGGGTATGGGATCTCTGTTGAGGGTACTCTGTGCCTGGTGGGCTCACCCTCAAGAGGAGTCTGGGTCAAAGACTGGTGAGAAGAAGCATGTTTGTGTAGAACTCTTGTGACTGGAAGAGATGAGGTCTCCGGAAGAGAACTTACAGAGGAGAGAGGAGACCAACAGAAGGACCACATCCTCCTGACATAAAGACAATACGTAGGACACAGAACAGGAAACTTCCCTGGAGGACTGCTCTTAAACTCACCGGAAGCCACTTTTCTCATTTTCAAAATGGAAAAAATAGTGCCTGCCTGGCCTCCTGGCTGAGCTATTCCACACACACACACCCTGATGGAGGGTCGGGAAATCCATCTGCAAAGTTCTGGGGAGGCTGGGCAGCATTATTCACAAAGAATGCTTCCATATGCTTCCCTTGAAGACTCAATTCCCCTTACAACATCTATTGGTTGATTCAGTTACAGGATTTCATTTTGCACCCAATTTCAGGAGGGACCACAGCTGCATCGTGTCTGCCCTCCTGGCTCCTTGTCCTTGTCACTTTCCTGAAGCTGCCAGGGCCAGCTTGGTCCTCCATCTCCCTCAGACCCCTCCCGCCTTCACTGCTTTATCACCATCCATCACCCTTCACCTCAAGGGAGCTTCTTCCCTACCCATCTCCCATGAGAGCCTCATTTCTACTGCCTGCCTCTTGCTCTGATCAGATTCCTGGGCTCTGGCTCCTGGGCTCAATCTCCCTGGCGATTTCACCCATGCCAGGAGCTGTCAACCACTGCCTGTGTCCAGGGAGAGTCAGGCCCATGAGTCCAGTCCTGACATTGTTCAATGCTCCCATCTTCTGCTCAAACAAGTAACACCCTGAAGGTGTTGCTCAGAATAACTAATAGTGTTCACTGCATTTTCTTCCAAAGTGACTCTGCTTCAGATCTCTGAGAATGGTGAAAAGTGGTTTCAGCAGCCAGTCTCCAAAGCTCAGAAAACCTCTGCCTTCCCCTCCCACCCCTGCAAGCCCCACTGGGTGTATAAGAGCCCCTCCCTCCTTCGATCAGCACTGGCTGGGAACTGACTCCCTGTCAGTTACTGTGCCTTCCCAGAACTTTGCAGATGGATTTCCTGACCCTTTGTTAGGATGTGTATGTGGAATAGCTCTGCCAGGAGGCCAGGCAGAGAGCCGAGACACAGTCCTTGTCCTGAAGCAGTTTCCCAACAGACGTGTGGGCAACCCAGCTTGGGGAAATCTCAGTCTCCCACCCCTAGGCTAATCAGCTCCAGCGAGAACAGCCTTGTCTGTTTACTTCCACGTGCTGGACAAACCATCACATTTTCCCAACATATCATGTCATGAAAAATGTCAGGAGGCCCCACCCTCCAGGAGCCTCATTTCATTTGAAAGAGAAAGATGTAAGCCATGAATCAGAGCTCTGCCTTTTCTGTATCAGGTTCTGGCTCTCTGGGTCAGTTCACACTCAGATCTCTGTGGAGCCTCATGACAGTCCTGTCTACATGCCATCTCCCGGGGTCCGTTGGTCCTGGAATGTCGTGTGGAGAAAAGACAGGGAAAGATTGCTGTCCCAGCTCTACCCTCGGCTTCACCAGCTTGGCTACTTCAAACCCAACAGGAGGCGGGTCAGCATGCGCCCCCTTGACTTTTGACACCCTCCTGTCTGCCCCTGGGCACCCTGGCTAACTGGACATGGTCCTCACTGCCCTCTCACCAGCCCTGCTTTCCTCCCATGGCCCCTGAGTGTGCGGCCCCATCAGGGGAAACCTCATCTCCCCTGTTCCAGACCCCCAAGCACTGCTGGTCTCTCAACAGCCTCCCCCGGTAGGTTGAGGGGTGTTTATGCAGATGGCTTCTCTAGTAGTTCCCTGTGATTTCCCAGAACTCCCAGGGTAGGGGAGGTGGGG
>SJYV01029322.1:0-23890 GCA_006410875.1 Neotragus pygmaeus | reverse complement strand
ATCCAGGACGCACTGAAGTCAAGTTCCACCTCTGCCAAGGATGGATGTCAGACAAGAAGACTTACTCCCATGCTCCCCAGTGGTTCACGCCTACCCCCATTCCCAATGACAACAACATAAGGAGAAGCATCAGAATTCACTATACCTTCATGCACAGTCAACAAAGACATGGACAGCCACTCAACACATCTGCTCTTGATCCAGCCATGCAAATCAGCCCATTCGCAGGCCCTTGCCATCACTCAGCAAGTCCTACTTCATTTCAACTACTTCCTGCCAGCTGGTGGCTATGGATGGATGCTGAGACTAATTGATAAAGGCAGGATTTCAGACTTACTTTCACCCTGGGTTTAAATCCTTGCTGCACTATTTTCTAGTTCTGTGTTTAAATATCAAGGTNATTTCAACTACTTCCTGCCAGCTGGTGGCTATGGATGGATGCTGAGACTAATTGATAAAGGCAGGATTTCAGACTTACTTTCACCCTGGGTTTAAATCCTTGCTGCACTATTTTCTAGTTCTGTGTTTAAATATCAAGGTTCTAATCCCTAAAGATCTTTGGAAGGACTGATGCTAAAGCTGAAACTTCAATACTTTGGCCACCTCGTGCGAAGAGTTGACTCATTGGAAAAGACTCTGATGCTGGGAGGGATTGGGGGCAGGAAGAGAAGGGGACAACAGAGCGTGAGATGGCTGTATGGCATTGCTGACTCAATGGACAGGAGTTTGAGTGAACTCGGGAGTTGTGATGGACAGGGAGGCTTGGCATGCTGCGATTCATGGGGTCGCAAGGAATCGGACATGACTAAGTGAATGAACTGAACTGAACTGAATCCCTAAATTAAGACTATGATAACTTCTTCAAGGAAACAGTATAGATTATATGTTTAGTCGTCAAGTCATGTCTGACCCTTTGTGACTTCATGGACTGCCTGGCTCCTCTGTCCATGGGATTTTCCAGGAAAGAACACTGGAGTGGGTTGCCACTTCCTCCTCTGGGGGATGTTTCTGACCCAGGAATCGAATTTGCATCCCCTGCATTGCAGTCAGATTCTTTACCACTGAGCCACGTGGGAAGCATAGATTAAATAAATGTATTCAAAGCCTCTAGCCAAGTACCTGGCAGGTGTAGGCACTCAGTAAATGTGAGTTGCCATCCTGTACTACTCCCAAGGCCACCACATGGAAGAAGAAAAGCCTTGAACAATCCTAAATGGCTAACACACGTCAAAGATTGAAGGACTTTCTACAAAGATGCTTCCCAGGCGGTTAAAGCCACAGCCTTACATACTTTCTGATGGTGTTTGAAAATAAAGCCTATCAAACAGACCAGGTATGCTTCCAATGCCATCACCACCCCCGATTCTGCCTCTTCCATTTTTTATGGGTCATTCTGAAGTATTTTCTTGCTGTGGATTCAAAATGTCCAGATCTCACTTGTTTCAGAAAAGTTTGTTTTAGCCAAGCCATTAAAGCCCTCCTTGGCTAAATTAAATAACCTAAATAAACTAAAATGCACTAAGATCTTTAGGGAATTCAATTGCGTTGACCTCCCTATCTAAAATTGTGCACACACACACACACACACACCATCACCACCACCATCTCCATTACCACCACCAAGCATTTATTTTTCTCTTCTCTATTTTATTTTTCTTCTAAGGATCTATTATTCTCAAACTTCAATATATTAATATTTTACTTTATCTTAATTTTCTATCTCACTTATTAAAATCAGCGGTTTTTGTCTCTTTTATTCACAGTTGTATCCCTAGCGCCCAGAACAGTTCACGATACATGAACAGAGTTGCCCTATGTCCCAGTTTCTCAGGCAAGATCCCAATTTATGCCTCTGATATCTGTTTTATTAGTAGTAGCTTCTCTTTTCAGTCTCTGAGATGTCCTTGTTTAGACCATCAAATACACATAGTTTGACTAATAATAAATATTTGTTGAACTTAATTAACAAATTTGACCGGTATGATACTTTAATTAAACCCATCAACTCTTGACACCAAGAGTTTTACTCTGATGTGAATGAAATGTATATGATTTTTTGTAAAAGCATGAGAAAAAAAGTGATTAATCTCTTATAATTATCCTTCTTTCAACATTCCAATAAGACTGGCAAACGTGTTCTGATAAACTCAAGCCCTACACAACTATTCTTAAAGTTAATGCCTTTATTAGTAACAGTGCCAAGAAGAAATACCTATAAAAACGAGATCCTGAGAGAACCTGGGAGGCTATGCTTAATTTACTTCCCTAACCAAATCACGAGAGAAATGAATGGAACTGTAAAATCATCCCCATGCATCTGCCCATAAGCCTGACATCAGAATAATGTCACATAATAAAGCAGAGGCTGCTCACTTCAAACTGAACTGCAACCCATCCAGTCAGTATTTCGAGATGGAAAAAGGACTTCTCTCTTCCTAATCTGGGTGGGATTTGTAAGGTCCGGTGGTGGCCGTTCAGTCTCTCAGTTGTATCTGAATTAGCGACCCCAGAGACTGCAGCACACAGGCTTTCCTGTCCTTCACTCTCTCCTGGAGTTTGCTCAAACTCATGTTTTTAAGGTTGGGTGGGTAAATTTTGTGGGTCTACTTTCACAAGTGGACCATTCCCCAAAGAGCAGAAGGAAACAGCCCTTGGGCAAAAAAGTGGAAGGAAGCCATCTACCTCTGTCTGACGATCCAGGCAAGACAGACACAACTTTGACCAGTGCTGCAGTATGTCCATCTCTACATCAGAAATCACGGTAGAAATGAAAACGGGGATGGGGAAAGACTTTCCTTCCAGGACTCAGGCATGTGACTGGCCGTGGAGCTCTGTAATAACTATTCTGAACATCACATTTCTTAGACTAAGCTTCATCTGAAGTCAATGGGGATAGTAAAAGTCAAAGTGTTAGTTGCTCAGTTATGAATGACTNATGGGGAAAGACTTTCCTTCCAGGACTCAGGCATGTGACTGGCCGTGGAGCTCTGTAATAACTATTCTGAACATCACATTTCTTAGACTAAGCTTCATCTGAAGTCAATGGGGATAGTAAAAGTCAAAGTGTTAGTTGCTCAGTTATGAATGACTCTTTGCAATCCCATGGACTGTAGCCCACCAGGCTCCTCTGTCTATGGAATTCTCCAGGCAAGAATACCGGAGTCAGTAGCCATTCCTTTCTCCAGGGAATCTTCCTGACCCACGGCTCAAACCCAGGTCTCCCACACTGCAGGCAAGTTCTTTATCATCTGAGTAACCAGGGAAACCTTAAGTCAACTGGGAGATCTCTAGTTTTTTAGTCACTTGAGCCTATGTGGTACCCTTAGTTCCTTCAAGTGTGTCTCTTATGGAACACAGGCACCCAATGTATTTTCAAAATTCAAGGTCACACTTGCTGAAATGCAAGAAAGCAGCCAAACCACTGTCCATGCAGAGCCTCCAGCCTCTACCACACGCACAGGGTGGGACAGAACCCCTGGCAGCCACTCGATCGGGGGCTTTCCCAAATGTGCACCTTGTTTCAGCGGATCATGGCCCCCCCACCCTCCTCCATGCTTTCTGCCCATGAGACATCCGAAGCACATCAACATCATGGCTTTGGCAGGAGACTTCCATGAATAGTCAATGGTGTCCCCGGAATGGGAAGCAGGGGAAGAGAGGTGGCGAGCAGCCATAGCCCATGGAAGTTCCTCTCCAAAGTCTGCAAGCTGTCAGTGTGTGTGTGGACTGCCCAGCCCCCTGGCCCCAGAAATGAAATCCAGACTCACTGTGGAAGCTGCCGATGCTTCTAGCCTCTGCCGCTGCCATGACACGCTGGCCGGGCCCTTCTGGCATGGCCCTTCCTGACAGTGAATTGGGGAGACAGGAGGGCAGGGGAAGAGAGAAGAAAGGGATGAAGGTACAGGAAGAAAGCATGAAGGGATGAAAGCAGGGAGGAGAAGGGAGGTGAGTGTATCTTTAACTGGATGGAGTGACTCTCTCGGCCATGGCTTCCAAACACCACTCCCATGTTACCAGAGAGAAAGGCTAACTGCATCAGCTCATCCCAACTGCCTTCATCCCAGCTGGGCCCATGGCTAGGCAGACACCCCATCGCACCACTCCTAGGACATGGCACCCAGCTTCTTCCTTTGCGAGCCACCATGATCTAGCTGGTTTCCCACCAACAGTACTACTTTCGACAGGATGAGCCTCCCAGTTCATTGAGGGTCTGAAAGGAAATAGATCTTATCCTAGAATTTTTCTCCTTTTAGGTCAAGAAATGGCACCTTCTCCAAAGCGTCTGAGAAATATTTGTCTTCAGCAGAAAAATCAATAAACTCACCTCTGCTTTTAGGGGTTTCTCTCCCAGATACCTTCCCTGTTTTCCAATTTGGAAAGGAGATGAGCTAGCAAAACGTCATTGATGTAGAGTCTCAACTCTCCTTCTCTTTGCTGTCAGCAAAACCACCATTTATCTTCCCTATTACCACTTGGGAAAAACCCATTTTTCCCAAAAAGCCTCTTGAGAAGTCAGAGGAGGGGGTGAGGGTCAGGCTGCCTTAGAGAAGGGATGTATGGTGACTTAGCGATGGCATTTCTCAAGCACCTCGGAAATCAAGATCTGTGGACAGAACACATGACACAGTCCCTGCCCTCAGTCAAACGAGAGGCAGAGAAGCACAGGAATGACCCAAAGAAGAAGCACATTCATGAAGCAACACATCTGTGTGTGCAAACCAATGGGGCCAAGCCAAGGAGACCATCCCGTGAAGGCAATGAGGTGGGCAGCTGGGGTTTGATGGTAGCAAGGAACAGACAGAGAGGAAAGACAAAGGGGGAGATGAGAAAAAGAGCCCTTGGGAAGTTGGGAAGAGAAGATATAACAGGCTGAAATTCTGTCCCCCAATAAAATTCTTATGCCCCAATCCCCAATCCCCCAAAATGTGACTAGATGTGGAGAGAGGGTCTTTAAAGAGGTAACTAAGGTTAAATGAAGTCATTAGGGTGGATCCTGATCCAATATACTTGGGTCCCTAGAAGAAGAGAATATTTGCACACAGACATGTACAGAGGGAGGACAATGTGAAGGTACAGGGAGATGGGCGTCTACAGGTCAAGGAGAGAGGTCCAGGAGAAACCAGCGCTATAATACCTTGACCTTGGACTTCTGTGGGACTCTGTCATGGCAGCCCTTGCAAACTGATGCAGAAGTCCTCATGCAACAATAAGACTTAGCAAATGTCATTGTGGAATGGGGGGCGGGGGGTGGGCAGGCTGGCTGGGTGTCCCACTGAGAGAGCTTCTGGTGGGAGGGGACCGGAAGGAGTCTGGCAGAGTGCAGAGTGAGAAATGTATATTTTTGAGACATGAGCATTTCCCCAAGGCTTTCAATAATCAGGCAGAATGATGAAAAGTTTGGGAAGTAAGGGTTGGTGGGCTCTAAGATTGAAGGAGCACGCACTGATCCAAGTGTTGATCTGATGAGGGTGTGAATGAAGATTGTTCTTGCCAACATTCAAAGAACAGTGACACTGGAGGCTATGAAGACAGAGGGATTTGGTGAAGACTTAGGTACCGATGATGAAGAGACAATTTAAAAAATGACTCCCCTTTTGGGAACCTCTCAAAAGAGTTTTTGTTCATGCCAACAGACTGCTGAGGAAGCAGGAGGTCACCGAAGTGAGTTTTATCTCCAACAAGGTTCAATCCCCCACAAACTCTCCAGAGAAGATTTGCAGACTAAGCAAAGAGAAAAGAGGAAGAGACTAAAATTGTAAATTCAGGGACTTCCCTGGCGGCCCAGTGGCTGAGACTCCATGCTTCCACTGCAAGGGTGCAAGTTCAATCCCAGATTGGGGAACTAGATCCCTCATGCCACGTCATGTGGCCAAAGAGTAAAATAAAATAAAAACACAAATTCAATCAGCTTTTGCATAAGGCAAGAAGAGTTCATAACCATGGAAGTACATGAAGATTCCAAAGGAGACATCTAAAATGGTGGCACCAGAACTTCCAATGAGGAGAGAAACCAATGGAAGAGGCAAAGAATGGCCAGAAAAGATGATAGAGGGACTTCCCTGCTGGTCCAGTGGTTAAGACTTTGGCTTCCAAAGCAGGGGGTGTGGGTTTGATCCCTGGTAGGGGAGCTAAGATCCTGCATGTATGGAAGCCAAAAAACCCCCAAACCATAAAACAGAAGTAATATTGTAACAAATTCAACAAAGACTTTAAAAATCGTCCACATCGAAAAAGAGAGAAAGGGAAGTAGATTGTGGATTGAGGCATCAGTAAGGCATTGAACAAGGATGGTAAGCAGTGGGGGACTGGAGATGTGGGATAAGCAATGGTGCATTATTGATAATATCATTCAACAGTTAGTTCAAAAAAGGACTTGACTTTTTCGAGCAAAGACATTTGAATTTGGGTATGGTGAGATAACTAGTGACCCCCAAAATGCAGAGTCAAGGAAGGGGTAAGATCAGAAGCTTAAAAATAAAGGCAGAAGGGATTTTCCTGGTGGTCCAGTGGTTAAAAGTCTGCCTTGCAATGCAGGAGACTCGGGTTCTATCCCTGGTCAGGGAGCTAGGATCCTACATGCCGTGAGGCAACTAACCCCACCACAGCTACTGAGCCCTCATCTTCTGGAGCCCACATACTGCAGCCAGAGAGCCCCTGTGCTGCAAGGAAAGATGCTGCATGACACAACGAAGACCCCGTGTTACCCAGCACAGCCAAATTAATAAGTATAATTACACTTTTAAGACAGAAGACAAACATGACTATTTTAGTAGTTGAGGAGACAAATGAAATTTGGGGATGGCAGAAAGTTCAAATGAAGGGTTTTCTTTCAAGTAGAAGAGAGCATGGATTTTTAGAATAGAAAAAAGGCAGAAAGACTTCAAGATTGAGCCAGACAAACAGTCACAGCAAGAGGTGGGCTAGAGATCGGGCAGGTGACAGATGGTGAGGTGTGAGGGAAGTGAGAAGGAATGCAGACGTGTGACTGTTGATAGGGAGAGGGTGAATCTGGCCTAATATTTCATAGCATCACAAAAATACATACTTGAAACAGTTCCATGCAGAAGCATAATCATAATTTCTTAAATTACTCTGCCACTTTGCACCTGTCTAAGCACTTTTCATCACTAAGTTGACTCCTGGGATCTGAGAATAGGAAAAAAGCAAAACTTTGAGGTCATCTGGTATGTGTCTCTATAGCATCCCTAAAAGGTCATTATTTGGATTTTCTGGAAAATCACCGGGGGTGGAGAATACACAATCTTACAAGGTGGTCCATTATTTCTACAAGGGAAGGGACACTGTCTGTGGCACTGAGCTCCAGCACCCAAGAGTCTTCTAATCCTGACCCCCTGTGGGTAAAGGACTGTGTGGCAGAGCCTATTCACCAAGTCAGACCGACGGAAGACAGTTCCCGAGGACTTTGAATGTGATGAAACCTGGTTTTGTGATTTCTGATTGTCCCAAACTGCACTGCCCTGGAACACCATCCCAGATCAGCCATTCACCAAGAGATACACTTGTCTCCTTATTTATTTCACTTAACAGACATTTATGGAATGATTACCCTACACCAGGTTTGGCGTTAAGCAAAGGATATGTGACTGATGGAATAAGGCATGGATACTGCCCTTTCACATCCCAAGGGGGACTTCCCTGGTGGTCCAGAGGTTGGGAGTCAGCCTGCCAATGCAGGGGACACAGGTTCGATACCTGGTCCAGAAACAAGGATCCCACGTGCTGCAGGGTAACTAAGCTCCTGTGCCACAACTATTGAGCCTGTGCTCTAGAGCCAGAGAGCTGCAACTACTGAAGCTCGAGCACCCTGGAGCCTGTGCTCTGCAACAAGAGAAGCCACTTCAGTGAGAAGCGTGCATAACACATCTAGAGAGAAGCCTTGCCCGCCTCTGCTAGAGAAAAGCCCGTGCACAGCGACAGAGACCCAACACTGCCAAAAATAAATTAAAAAACAAAAAGGAAAGAAACCTCAAGCTACTAAAAACAAATGCATGTCAACAGATGTTTTGAGAATACATTTTCACAATAAACGTATAAAAAGTCACTTCCTGCAACACATTTAGAGGTACTAGGCCAGCATTCCTCATTTCCAATCACCATCTCCTCTGTTCCTGGCATCCTTTTCTTACTCTTCAGCTTCACTGAATCTGTTATAATCTGGGGACTACACGTAGCTAGAAACACCTTGCTATTGCTTGCTTTATTACCTGCCTAGAGACCCAAACTCCCTGAATTAGGGTCTCCTCATTTGCTGGATGGGCCAGCCCTCCTAGGGAAAAAAAAAATCATGACACTAGCTTCTTGTAGGTTCACACTTCTAACTTTAAACTCTACCTAAGCTGATGGATACTGTACTCTACTGGTAGATCCATTTCAAATGTTTATTCACAAATGGCCTCACATTCTTGATTCTATTTTTTAAAGGGATATAGCTATTTTTAAAAAGATTTTTTGATGTGGATCATTTTAAAGTTGTTATTGAATTTGTTACAATATTTCTTCTGTCTTATGTTTTGGTTTTTTGGCTGCAAAGCATGTGAGATCTTGGGCTTCCCTGGTGGGTCAGTGGTAAAGAATCCTCCTGCAATTCAGGAGACATAGGTTCGATCCCTGGGTTGGGATGATCCCCTGGTGAAGGAAANTTTTTTTTTTTTCTTTCAAAGATTTACTGAATTTGTCCCAATCTTGTTTCTATTTTATGTTTTGATTTTTTGACTGCGAGGCATGTGGGATCTCAGCTCCTTGACCAAGGATCAAACCGGCACCCCCTGGTTTGGAAAGCAAAGTCTCAACCCTTAGACTGCCAGGGGAGTCTCTCTATTTCCTTTAAACCAGCTTCTTTATGAGACACAAACAAGTAACGTGAGAGAGAAAAATAATACTTAGCTCAGGAACTTATTTGCAGCTCAATCTAGCATCAGGAGATGCTCTCAATCTCTCCCGAGGCTTCCTGAGAACCTAACTGCTGGTCTCTCCTGGCCTCCAGCTTCTTCAACACTGAAAACTTCTACCTGAAATACGAACCCTTATGTGGAGTCAATCTGGAGATTCCAGAGGTTTTGTTTAGCAAAGTAAATGGGCTCCTCTGATTAGTGTGTCTAGAACAATCCAGGTAACATGTCTTTTTAAGTCAGTCATTCCAAAGGTAGCTTCCAAGGAAGCTACTGCAGCCTCGAGGAGTAGGCCCACATGAGCCATTCCATCAGGACCCTGGCAGCTCTCTGCGTAAAGCAGACAGGAAATCTCGAGGAGAAAAAGAACCTTTCGGAGCCCGCTGTGGGCCCCCTCGCATTCCTTTTCTAAACATCACAAGATTGATCCTAGGCCACAGACACAGCATTTGGACATCAGATGCAGGCAGATGTTCTCCCTTAAATCCATTGTCTCCCTCAGTCTGTTTACTGCCATTTCCCTCTCGGCCTGCACCTCAAGCGCTTGCTAACTGCATGTGCACACACAAAGGGGCATCTTCCTAGCACTGCTTCTTTTCTGTAAGGGTGGGTCCACTCAGGAGGCAACCTATTTACTCGTTACCAGTGTGGGTGCTTCCTTGGCCATCTTCAAGAACTCCTATAGTAGAAGTCCCTTAGGACTGAGGCTTCCCTGGTGGCTCCGATGGTGAAGAATCTGCCTGCAATGCCGGAGACCTGTGTTAGATCCCTGGGTCAGGAAGATCCCCTGGAGAAGGGAATGGCAACCCATTCCAGTCTTCTTGCCTGGAGAATCCTATGGACAGAGGAGCTGGGCGGGCTACAGTCCACGGGGTCACAAAGATTCGGACACGACTGAACGCCTAATACACACGCACAAGATTAAGTCCCCAAGGTTAAACCAGGACCTAATCAGGAAGGGTTTTCTTGTTAGAAGTGACTTTTGGCGGTCACATGAGCTGGTGTCAGCCTCTTAAATCAACTGATATCAACTGACAGGCTCCCTGGATGAGGTCGGGGCTATTTATTCAAATCTTTTTTCTTCTGGGCTGATCAGTGCCCTTCCTACATGGCAGACCAAGGATCTCTATCTGTAAGCCAGTTATGCAGATCCCATGGCAGCCAAACCAAGCGATAGGTTTCAGAGATGCATCCAACCTCTCTCACTGCAGACTCATCCAGAATATGATCCAGACAAGAAACAGGATAACATCTGCTGCTGTTTCTCATACCCAGAAGCGCCGTGAGATAAGGGAGTTTCTTGAAGGTGATGGAATAGTTCTGATAGTACTGATCACGGGGGTAGCTCTAGGATCCTAGACATGGGATAAAGTACACACACTCACAAACAAGTATGTTTAAAAACTGGTGAAATCTGAGTAAGGTCTGGAGATTACACTAACGTCAATTTCCCGGTGTTGCTACTGTACATACTCTAAACGTTAGACTGGATGCTACAAATGCATCATACTGTATGCAGCGCTACCACTGGGGGAACGAGGTGAAGGGTACCTGGGACCTCTCTGTGCTACTTTGCAACTTTTTGCATCTGTACTTACTGCAAGATATAAAGTTTAAAAAGTGCCGTGAGGTACACGTGTCTTTTTCAATTATGATTTCCTCAGGGTATCTGCCCAGGAGGGGGACTGCTGGGTCGTTTGGTGGTTTTATTCCTAGTTTTTTAAGGACCCTCCATGCTGCTCTCCATGGGGCTGTATCAATTTACATTCCCACCAACAGGGCGGTTCCCTTCGCACCACACCCTCTCCAGCATTTATGGTTTGTAGATTTTGGTGGGAGGTGGGGAGGAGGCGCAGGAGGGAGGGGACATGTGTGTACTTGCGGCTGATTCAAGTGGTGTGTGGCAGAAGCCAATACGACTCTGTGAAGCAGCTATCCCTCCAATTACAGAGTTTTCTAAAAAGTGCCATGAGAAACAGTTCCGGCTTTTGCCTAGCAGCAGCTTGCCCAACGGGGCCTACTTGTATTTGAAGTTCTAGGCTGCTGCTTTTTCTCATCATCTAAACTAGTCTGCCCCTCCCCACTTATCAGGCGTCAGGTTTGTGGTGTCTACCAAATCCTAACTTTTTTTTTCACTAAGGCATCATCTGGATCTCTGCCTTCATACAGGAGCTCCATGAGAAGCCAGTGGCTTCTGTTCACCACTGAATCCCAACACCGAGGACAACACAGTCACTGTTTGTCAGCTGCATGTCCGAAGAGTGGATGAGACCCCCCCAAAGCAATGGCCCGATCTTGGAGAATTCTGCTGCAATCCTCAAATCCACAGGTCGTTATAAAATGACACAGAAATCATTCGGGCTGATTTATGGATGGCAAGATCATTCTGTTTGGCTAAGAGAATAAACACATCAAAGATTTGAGTGATGTTTTCAGTGTGAGCAGCTGAGTTCAGGAGCCATGGGGATCCCCAAGAAATGATACTCCTCCTACGGGATTTTCCGTCTGAGGCCGAGCGAGACCAATGGCTGGTGAATGATGGGGAGATAGGAACAAACGTGTACAGAAACACACACACACATTTTCTCATCTCCACAGATGCAGTGAGATCTGGTACTTCCTTTACCTGTAGTAAACAGGGAGCTCTGGGCAGAGAGCAGAACAGCCCCAGTGAGACAGCATGGCGGGAACAGGAGGAAGGGAAAAAGACCCTGCGAGATGCTGAGAGACACATGGGTGCGAGAGCAGGGAGAGGCTGCGGGGGAAGGCCGCCCAACTGACCCCAGTGGCCAGTCCAGAGCTGTCCTCCCGAAACACGTCACATCCCTGCTCGAAGCAGGAGGTGCTTTGGGCACCACCCATCATGCCCAAGATGCCAGGGTTAAACTCTTAAGAGTTGTGTTTTTAGATGCGGTGAAAGGTTTTATTATAAATAAATGAGAAACCTTACATGCATCTGCTTTAGTGAGAAAAAAAAAAAATTCCCCCAAAAGACCCCTTAAAATCGTGGGAATAAGTAGGCCACTGACCCCCTTCACTTGAAAAGTCTCCTTGAAGCCAAGAGCCTGAAGTCTGTCTTTCGATACCAAAGCCAGCCTGTGCCGACTCCCCTTCATTTCACGCTTCTCTTAAAAGAAAACAGGCTGGACTGTTTCAGTAAATAACAAAAGGTCAAGAGAAATGCTACTCACAACATGAGCAAAATAACGGCGCAACCTGCCAGAATGTTTCCTAAGGCCTGGCCGGCAGAACAATCAGCGGGGAAGCAGGGCACAGATCTCTGTGCGAGCAGACATTCGTCCCAGCAAAGCCTGCCACGAGGCCCCAGTTCACATTTCATCCGTAATGCAAAACAAAAACAGAAAACACGAGATGATGCCATCAGGCTCGAGCAACTTTTAAAGACCACATCCCGTGTGAAGGAGTCGGCTGCCTGCGTGTGCTGTCTCTCCTCTGCTTAGATTAGACTTTGAAACGAGAGCCAGTGTCAACGTGATGGTGGAAGCACCCAGCACCAGTGGCCTCTGCGTCCATGAGGTCCGTGTCTGTGATTCCACCAACTGCAGATGGAAAATAGAAAAAAACATTCTAGAAAGTTCCAAAACACAATACATGAATGTGCCACCGGCTGGGAATTATTTATACAGCATTTACACTGTACTTAGAACTGTTTACAGAGCAACACCCTGCACTAGGCAATGTAAGTGATTTAGAGGGACTTTACGCATTCCGGAGTCAGGCTTGGGCTCAGTCATGACTTTCTGCGACCCTGTGGACTGTAGCCCGCCAGGCTCCCGGTCCATGGGATTCTCCAGGGAAGAACACTGCAGTGGATTGTCCTTTCCTCTTCTAGGGGATCTTCCCGGCCCAGGAATAGAACCCACATCTCCGATGTCTCCTGCATTGCAGGCGGTTTCTTTACCTCCAGAGCCATTCAGGAAGATGGCGTAGGTTATATACAAATACTAGGCCATTTTATACAAGGGACTTGGGCATCCTCAGAGTTGGTTTCTGGAGCGAGGCAGGGCTGATCTCAGAACTGAGTTGAGAACTAAAGCTCAGGACTGTAAAATCTCCTGAACGAAACTTCCAACTGGACTGACTCCATTTACGGTGGGCACTGAATGCTGATTCTCTCCTTGGAATCTCACTAACACGAAGAGAATTTTAAAATACCCATTATAAGAACTTTTAGAGAGGGAGAAAGAAACACAAGGCATAAACCAGACTGTCCACCCTCAGGACACAGCCTCACGGCCTCTGCACCGGTGACCTTCTGGGACCCTGTCTGTCAGCCCTTTCCTGCCCTGAGCCCGGTCACCAACCTCACACCTGGAGTCCGCTCACCAGGCTTGTTGCAGTGACTGGATCTTACACATGTCTAGCCTCTGCAGGGTCTTGCAAGTGGTCAACGCTTGGTGTATTCATGGGCTGAGTTGACGGCACCCCTGTTCTACCACATTCCTGGTTTAAACCATAGAGCAGTGTTTTGCAAAATACGTCCCATGAAATACTAGCCTGGCAAGATGTTACCCGAGTGCAAAATAACTCTGATTCCATGATGAAATACGTTTTGGAAAAGCTTCAGACAATGAGTCCACTCCCTCATTTTGCAATCAGAACGTATTTGAGGATCTGAAAGACGCTGAGAAGTCCCACAGGAAAGAAGGGCTTCCCAGGTGACGTCAGTGGTAAAGAACCCATCAGCCAATGCAGGAGACATAGGAGACATAGGAGACGTGGGTTCAATCCCTGGGTCGGGAAGATCCCCTGGAGGAGGAAATGGCAACCCACTGCACTGTTCTTGCCTGGAGAACCCCAGGGACAGAGGAGCCCTGGGGGGCTGCAGTCCACAGGGCTGCAAAGAGTCGGACATGCCTGAAGTGACCTATCGAACCAGCACACATGCACAGGAAAGAGACCTGCTTAAGTCAGAATCTCCCATGTTTTTCAGAAAGCTGTTTTCAACTCATACCCGTTACCATCTCGAGGAACTAAGCGTTTGTGGAGGACATACTGAGGAACTTGACTTTAGAGCAGTTTCTTTTTCTTTTTTAGAGCAATTTCTGATTCACATCTAATCACATCCAGTCTGTTCTTAAGTCCTCCAAGATACATTATTGTGTTCGATTCTGCCCATGTAACACAGTCTGTGAGTTTCCTCTTCTTTACCTATTGCTTTGTAACATACCCAACTCACAGAAGGTCAGACCCGGAAGAGCTCTTAGAAAGAAACACAAAGTAAAGGCCAAGCCCTGATTTCACAGGGTTGTTAACCAAGGACCCCATGGTGGAGATTGGCCTAGGATTTTTGCTGTTCAGTCGCTCAGTCATGTCGGACTGTTTGTGGCCCTGTGGACTGCAGCACGCCAGGCCTCCCTGTCCATCACCAACTCCCGGAGCTTGCTCAAACTCATGCCCATTGAGTCGGTGATGCCATCCAACCATCTCAGCCTCTGTCATCCCCTTCTCCAGACTTCAACCTTTCCCAGCATCAGGGTCTTTTCCACTGAGTCAGCTCTTCGTACCAAGTGGCCAGAGTATTGGAGTTTCAGCTTCAGCGTCAGTCCTTCCAGTGAATATTCATTGACTAATTTCCTTCAGGATGGACTGGCTTGAGCTCTTCGAGTCGGCTCTTCGAGTCAGGCGGCCACAGTATCGGACAGCAGGAGACAGTACAGTTTGGCTCCCTAAAGGGAAGGGTGGTTTCAGGCACCTCTGCTCTGCGGCCCAGGCACAATGAAGGCAGGGCTTGCGCAGGGGAGGGCCCTCCTGGAAGAGAGAAGGTGAGGGAAGCTGGGAAATCCCAGAGAACCCCCCCTAACAGCAGGCACGTGCACCCCCACCCTCCCACCTGACTCCAGCATCTCCCATCTCGGAGTTTCCTCCTCTCCTGGGTCAGGCGACCGAAAAGACAGGGCAGCTCAGGGCCACACAGTGAGCAAGAAACTATGTCAGGGTCGGAGCCAAGAACAGCCTGATTCCAAAACACATCCTCCTGCTAGTGTATTACACTCCCTCCACAAAGAGGCCCTCAAGAAAGCATGTGGAATTACATATCAAACCAGGAATTTGCATATCTGAAATTAGTGGCAGAGACGATGGCCAGTGCTGCAAGGAAGGGAGAACAGAGAGAGCCTTTGTTCCATCAAAATACTCTCTCACTTGTGAACATGAAGGAGAGAGTGGGTCTCTGAATTCCCTGTTAATGAACTGAAATTTGTTTTAATTAATCAAAATGGAACCATGTGAATCAAATGTAGTGCCTGCGTGTTCAGTCATGTCCAACTCTTTGTGACCTTACGGACTGCAGCCCGCCAGGCTCCTCTGTCCATGGGATTCTCCAGGCAAGAATACTGGAGAGGGTTGCCGTGCCCTCCTCCAGGGGATCTACCCGACCCAGGGATCAAACTGGCCTCTCATGGGTTTCCTGCACCGGCAGATGGAATCGCCACCACTGTGCCACCTTGGAAGCCAAGCGAGTCACGCAACGAGAATCCAGGTCTGGGGTCACTGAGTGTCACACGCACTTGCAGAGATTTGCATGCCCATTACCGTGAGGTGTCACTGGCTTCTCTTGCTACATGTTGCCCACTTTGGTCATGAAATCAGTGAGGGGCACAAGCGCAGGTGCCATGATGACGGTGGTGGCAGCATATTTCCATTTTATATCAAACATGCACTTTTCAAAACTCCTACGTTTCTGCTGAAGGAAGAACTATTTCAGACGCAAACAACTGATAAATTACGAGTATACTTTTTCACATTCATCTCTCAGTAATCTATATTTAAAAACTCAAAAACTCCTTTATTTGCATTTTTGAGTTATTTTGAACACAAAGTAATTTTTCCACGTACTAGTGGAAGTACTGTCTTTAGGAGAGTTTCTGAAGCAACACGTGGTCTAAGTATTAAGACTGACAACAATAAGCCAACAACAGATAATGATGGTCACGAGTCTATGAATAATCAAATTAAACAAAATACTGGCCTGGGAGGGTTTATAGTGCTCTTTATAATAATTACTGTGCAACTCAGCTTATGTATAACATGGAGTTTCAATATTGGTAGAAGGGGAAATTTTTACTTTTAGTACATAAAAGTCAACCACGACTGTGTAATGTTAAGAAAAAGAATGACTAAAGAGGGTGTTATATGCTTGAATGTCAAGATTAATTTTTTAGTCAGTGTCAAACAGTGCACTCATTAAGTCTGCCATTTGGAAATTTTTTAAACAGACAAAAATGAGTTGCAAGGGTAAATTTACACCTCTACTAATATTTTATCCTTCAAATATAAAAAATGCTAATTTTTCTTAGAGCTCAAAAAAGTTATCCGTGAGCTCGTCATTCACTAGCTTATTATTAGATTATTAGTATTGTTGTTATTCTGCGCTAAGTCATGTCCAACTCTTTGCGACCCCATGGACTGCAGCACGCCAGGCTTCCCTGTCTCCTGGAGTTTGCTCTAAATTATGTCCATTGAGTTGGTGATGCCATCCAACGATTTCATCCTCTGTCGTCCCCTTCTCCTCCTGACTTCAATCTTTCCCAGCATCAGAGTCTTTCCTAATGAGGTGGCTCTTTGTATCAGGTGGCCACAGTATTGGAGTTTCAGCTTCGGCATCAGTCCTTCCAATGACTATTCAGGATTGATTTCCTTTAGGATGGACTGGTTGGATCTCCTTGAAGTCGAGGGGACTCTCAAGAGTCTTTTCCAACACGACAGTTCAAAAGCATCAATTCTTCGGCGCTCAGCTGTCTTTAGAGTCCAACTCTCACATCCATACATGACCACTGGAAAAACCATAGCCTTGACTAGATGGACCTTTGTTGGCAAGGTAATGTCTCTCCTTTTTAATATGCTGTCTAGGTTGGTCATAACTTTTCTTCCAAGGAGCAAGCGTCTTTTAATTTCATGGCTGCAGTCACCATCTGCAGTGATTTTGGAGCCGAAGAAAATAAAATCTGTCACTGTTTGCACTTTTTCCCCTTCCATTTGCCGTGAAGTGTTGGGACCGGATGCCACGACTTTAGTGTTTTAATGTTGAGTCTTAAGCCAGCTTTTTCTCTCTCCTCTTTCACCTTCATCCAGAGGCTCTTTAGCTCCTCTTTGCTTTCTGCCCTAAGGGTGGCATCATCTGCATATCTGAGGTTATTGATATTCCTCCCTGAAATCTTGATTCCAACCTGGGATTCATCCAGCCCATCATTTTGAATTATCTACTCTGAATATAAGCTAAATAAGCAGGGTGACAACACAAAGCCTTGACGAACTCCTTTCTCAACCTTGAATCAGTCCATTGTTCCGTGTCTGGTTCTAACCGCTGCTTGTTGACCAGCACATGGGTTTCTCAGGAGACAAGTAGGGTGGTCTGGTATTCCCATCTCTTTAACAATTTTCCACAGTTTGTTGTGATCCACACAAAGGCTTTAGTGTAGTCAGTGAAGCTGGAGTAGATGATTTTCTGGAATTCTCTTGCTTTCTCTATGAGCCAGTGGATGTTGGCAATTTGATCTCTGGTTCCTCTGCCTTTTCTAAACCCAGCTTGTATTAATATATCTGGAAGTTCTCAGTTCAGGTACTGCTGAAGCTTAGCTTGAAGGATTTTGAGCATTATCTCGCTAGCATGGGAAATAAATTGTGCAATAGTTTGAACATTCTTTGGCATTGCCCTTCTTTGGGATTGGAATGAAAACTGACCATTTCCAGTCCTATGGCCACTGCTGAGTTTTCCAGATTTGCTGGCATGTTGAGTGCAGCACTTTAACAGCATCATCTTTCGGGATTTGAAATAGCTCAGTTGGAATTCTATCACCTCCACTAGCTTTGTTCATAGTAATGCTTCCTAAGGCCACTTGACATCACACTCCAGGATGTCTGGCTGTGGGTGAGTGACCACACCCCCGTGGTCGCTGTGTAGGTCTGGCATGGAGAAGATATGCCTAACAAATCGACTAGATCTAGAAGAAAAGAGGTATAGAAGGCAGAAATTAGGCAGAGAGCAGGGACTCCCTGGTGGCACAGTGGATTAAGGTTCGGCACTGCTAATGCAAGGGGCCAGGTTTGATCCTCGCTCCGGGAACTAGGTCCCATGTGCTTACAACTGAGACCCACTATCGCCAAATAGATAAAAAATTTTTTCCTCTTTAAAAAAAGAAGGAAGCAGAATAGGCAAAATAAATAGCTTCCTAGCAACTGCCATTTCAGATCTGTCTTCTTTATGTGACTGCATAGACAACAGCTTGCCGTGTTAGTCGCTCAGTCGTGTCCGACTCTGCGACGCCAGGGACTGCAGCCCGCCAGGCTCCTCCATCCACAGGATTCTCCAGGCAAGAGCACTGGAGTGAGTTGCCATTCCCTTCTCCAGGGCATCTTCCCAACCCAGGGATGGAACCCGCGTCTCCTGTATGGCAGGCGGATTCTTTACCACTGAGCCACCAGGGAAGCCCCAACTCTATAAACAAAAGTGTATTTTAACGGCAAATAGAATCACCTCTGAGAGAAACACAGTTCCTGGCTCACCTCATCACGACAGTACCAACAGCCACCACTGACAGTGTTAGGGCAGGCCAGGCAGCGGCCTCAGCTCTTGACTCCTATTAACCCTCAACACGTAACGAGCAAGGTGTTATTGTTGTAACTGGCGCTTCTCAGATGAGGGAAAGAAAACATCGAGAACTGGGTGAAGGGCAGAGCTGAGGCCCGAATCCAGGCAGGCTGTCTCGGGCCCACGCGGCTAAGTCCTGACACCACCTGTGGAGCTCAAGCTGGGTTTCCTTTCTGACCCGCCTGCAGAAGTACATTCAAAGCAGCTAACAGCACTTCCCGTACAGAAGTCTACGCACATGAGAGGGTTAAAGCGTGCTGTGATCCTACCGCCACATCGCGGAACTGGGTCAGCCCAATCACTGGCGAGATGGAGCTTTCTAAGTGCCATTTCCAAACATCAGTGACCGGGGCAAACACGTCCCTAAGAACACCAGCCGTTTACAGTGGAAATCTGGGGTGGAAATGATTCGAGGTGCACATCAGAGACTTCTATGATTATAACAAGTTGATGATTTCTATGACATCCTAGATGGGAAGAATTAAAGAATTTAATTGCCAGGGTTAAAGACTTGTCTATTTTTTTAGGAAAATAAGATTTTTATCTGGGATTCCCCAGTATATTAGAAAGATGATTCTTAGTATAATTGTGGGCAAGAAGGAAATAATATACATATTTGTGGCTATGAGTAGCTAACCAGAAAAAAAAAAAAGAAAGAAAGAAACTGTCTGGACTTGCACAGTTCCAAAAACTACTGAATGTTTCCCCCACCGCCCCACCCTATGAGGCATTTCTTTCTTTTCAAGGAGGATTCATTTCCCACCCGTGTCTTTTACATTTTTGAAATACATATAAAGTTAATGTTTATCTTCCACCCATTGAAAGCTTATCTAAGTTATTCTGACTTTGGGCTTTTACTTTCAGGAGTCACAATCTGTTTGGCCAGCTTCTGTGTGAGAGAAAGCTTCCTTTTATGTGCAGCAGACTCTCTACTGTTTAGAATGTTTGCTTGGGAGAGAAAGTGAGACTTGGTGGTTTTTCTACTTTACCATGATTCCCATGTGCAACTGGACAGAAACCGATGTCCCTGCATTGAACCCCATCCTCCTGGATGAGCACATCTCGTAACTGGGCCAGGGCCACCGTGCAAGGCTTTTTAAAAATAGCCCAATATCACGTGAAACGTGATGTACTGTAACTCACAATGTCTGTATTGTGATATGTGAAACGTCTCAATGTCTGTATTGTGAGTTGACACACACATTCCAAATATGGGTTCCAGAAAAGATGCAATATAGGCGGTTCAATACTTTGGCCACCTGATGCGAAGAGCCAACTCACTGGAAAAACACCTTGGTGCTGGGAAAGATTGAGGGCAGGAGGAGAAGGGGACGACAGAAGATGCGATGGTTGGATGGCATCACCGACTCGATGGACGTGAGTTTGAGCAAGCTCTGGGAGACAGTGAAGGACAGGGAGGCCTGGCGTGTGCGATTCATGGGGTCACAGAGAGTCGGACACGACTGAGAGGCTGAACAACCACAAAGCTTTGAGATGCACTTTCTTCCTCCCTCACACGAAAGCTCTGACCTCACCTCCAGGGAAGATCGCATCTTTAGACAGATCCTGACAGCGCACCTGAAGCTTATTCCCTGGATTTCAGCAAAAACCTGGGATGGGAGCAAAGGAACGACAGCAAGGGGTGAGGCCTTCTGAGGTCCGCGTGGACCTCGGGCAGAGATGAGACACAGGCAGACGGTGGCGGCCAGGCTCGGCCTGCGGGAGCGGGCCCAGGCCCTGGGGGAGGTCCGCTGCTGGGCGGGACGCCGCTCAGGGAGCGTTTGGAGTGATCACCCGGTGGGAAGGGCCCGTCGCAGCCTCTGCCTTCATCATTCTCATCGTTCACGTCAGTTTCCCGTTTGAGCGCACAGCTAAGGTCTCTAGCCACAGAGCTCGAGAAGGCAAGGCCAGCCCCGTCACCTTCTCCAGTTCAAAAAATTACAGGAGAACTTTTCTGTAGGGGCCGGTACTGGTCGGCAATGAAACAGGGTGGTGAAGAGGCCTGCTCAACTCGGAGCATCACTCCTAATAAACAGATTTAGGCATGCTCCTCCCCTGCTGGGGACCGGGTGCCCTCAGGAGCACAGAAGCTGTCTCTTCCTCCATTCCTCCAAGGAAACGTCCAGGGACACAGCTCTGTGCTTCCAACCGGAAATACCGTGCTCGGTTCATTTATTCAACTGTTTGTTGTTCAGTTCTTCAGAAACCAAACTGGTCTAGTGTGAATCCTGCAAGTCAAGAGCATGGACTCCGAGAAGCGCCACTTGCTAGCCGAGAGAGGTGACTCAGTCTCAAGAGACGGAGTGGCTTCCTTTGCTCTGCCCCGGGACTGCTGAGCAAACTTTGGCAATGCTTTAACCTTGGTCTACCATGGATTTCCCCTGTGAGAAAAACGTGGGAAGATGCTGTCTAACTGCTTCTCAGGGATGATGTGAAGATCACCTATTCAGTGCTCTAAACAGCATGGTCCCAGGGCGGTGCAGCGTGCCATATACACTTTTCCTTCACTTGTGATTGTCGTGGTTGGTCACACACACACACACACACACACACACACACACACACACCATTTCTTACAAAAAAAAAAAAAAAAAAACCTCACAGCAAGGAATTNGTTGAACAAAACAGGTGGTGTATAAACGCACAAACTGAGTGGGTGGTATGCAACTGACCCGAATTTGAGAAACGCTTGTTCTTGTTCGTGTTTGCTGATCAGCGTGAAATGCAAAATTGGCTTAGCTGACTATCCCCAACCCTGATTTTCCAAGGATGACGGTAGCTTCTCTCTTTTGCTCCAGGGTGTATCAGAAGAACTAATTTCTCTCTCACATTGTCTTACAACAGTTTAAGGTCAGTGCTCTCAGGAGATGATACAATGCTATTTTTCTAACCCTCTGGATTGTACTTCTTACGCACATCATGTTTAATCAAGGTTGGACTAAGTTGATTCTTAATAAAAAGAAATATATTAATCTTTCTCTTAAATTTTTTCTATTTTAAGTTTTAAAAGGTCACTTCGAACTGGGATCAACTATAACAACAGGCCACAAACAGATCATACTGAATGTCTTTAGTTTTCTAATTATGGCAAAAAGCAACAAAACCTTCCATATGCTTAACTTTCAAACAAACTGAAGGAGAAAGGAAAACATCATTTCAATAGCAGTAACAACTTCCTTCCTTGTCCTCTTCTCTCTGAATTAGTGTAAGGTCCTGTACATTCTATTAAACCTAGTAAATGTAGCAGAGGAGACTGTCTGCATTTCACTTATAAGATGTACGAAACATATCAGGCAAATTAGCTTAATCTTACCTATGAATAGACTTTGAAGGTAATTAAACAACCTTGTCAAAACAAAGATTTCCTGGCCTGCACTTTACATAATACCGCATGTCCAAAGGATTCTCCTTTCATTTCTCACCAAGTATAAACAGAGGTTATTAAACAGGGATTATATTCAAACCACCTTAAAACTTCATCCAATTTGTCCTGGGTCTACAATGACCAACTTATACAAAATAAAGGCAAAATCTCTCAAGTAACTCATCTGAAGTCAATATATTCAGGCATATACACTCACTCCCAGATTCATAAACATGTATTTTCCAACATGGAGTCATACATACACATGCAGTTTCTATAAGCTCTTTAAGCAGTCTTAAAAAAACAAACTTATTTGTCAAAATACAGTTTATTAAAGGTTTATGACTAATCAAAGTTAAAATGTGGTTCAGAACTTGATGAAAACACAGAAACTGAGGTTAAAGTAATGCTTCTCTGAAAATGATGAATCTGAAAAAGACTCAGCCAAATGCGGCATTTAATGTCTGTCTTCTATCTGATGTTTCCCTCTGCCATTTCAAATACCAAATGCAATTAGTCCTTCAGATATACCCACATGCTGATCACGGCAGCTGAACGGAGAAATTATAAACTTCTCCAACTTTGCTACTTACTACCTTTAATTCTCCAAAAGCAAAGGGGAAAGTTTTTTCCAGTTTTCAATTTTATCTTTCAGCCACCAAGGAAAATTAAGATGTTACTCTACTGATAGTATTAATGTTTTGAACTTTCAATAAAAATATGATATTTTTCCTTGCTTGATTCTCCTTTTTAAAATTTATCACCAGAAATTCTATTCCAAGCCCCCTATATATGTTAATATTCCCCTATAGTTCCTATAAGCATAATAACTCAGATATTTCAGAGAATGATGCAAAGTATTTGAAATACAGTAACATTACTATAAAAAAACATACTTCATTCTATTTTACATATGCTCTTATCAATTCATTTAAGCTAGAGTTTAGAACAATAAATGAAAATAATATGTACTCCATATGCATTAATACCCTGTGATTAAGCAAACTGATTAGTTTTTATCAAGATAATGCTTAATATCAGGTTTTCTTTTTTCATCTTAACTCTTTACCATATATATACATTTTTCTACATTGGTGTATTGCATTCATATCAATATACAAAAATGTTGCCCTACAAAGAATGTGATGCATCTTGTCATCTTAAGTGAAGATTTGGTTCAAAGAAATACAAACTCCATAATTTTAAGAAAATTCCAATATTCCTCATGAGTCAGGATAAGAATGTAAATTTTAATCTATTCAGGCACTTTAAAAATAGCTGATATTAAACACAGAATCGTTTTATTTTTAGAACACTGAAGTCAGCACATATGCAATGAATTACCAGCTTCACACTAAGATATAAAACTAAGAATTACTCCTGATTGATCAATTACTGAGATTTATATGGCCTTAGGAAGTGACAGCTCTTTCTCCACCCAGATTCAAAGGGCCACTAATTAAATAAAAGAAATCTAAAACAAATTCAAGTGATCTAGTCACAACTGTAATTTTGGGTTTATGAAACTGTCCCACACAACCGTCATCAAAGCGCTGGCTTGTTGCAAGGTCCTCTAGTCCAGGCCCTGCAGAACGGCAGGAAACACCGCAAAGCTAACCACCTGTGGAGTGTTTATTCTGGAGCCAAATTTACAGTTTTCAGACACATGTATTATATTCTTTATCGCAGCAACCCTGTGATATATGTACAGGCAGACTTTGTTTTATTGTGCCTTGTCTTTAATAGAGCTCTGAAGATTACTGGGTTTCTTACAAATGGAAGGTCTGTGGCAAAGCTGAGTCAGGCAATTCTATTGACATCATTTTCAACAGTGTTTGCTTGCTGCGTGTCTCTGTGTCACATTTTGATAGTTCTCACAATATTTCAAACATTTTCACAACCATTATACTTGCCATGGTGATCTGTGATCAGTGATGTTAGGCATTTTTTTAGCAATAAAGTATTTTTAAAATAAGGTCTGTACATTTTTAAAGATAGAATGCTATC
>SJYV01029314.1:0-11382 GCA_006410875.1 Neotragus pygmaeus | reverse complement strand
GATTGTGGCACAGAGCTCAGAAATCGTCGCTAGCCAAACGCAGAACACAGCACGGACCTAGGCACAGGGCGACCGTGGCACACAGGCCGGACCTCGGCGCAGGGCGACTGCGGAACACAGCCTGAACCTCAGTGAAGGGAAACTGAAGCACACAGCCCAGAACTCGTCGCCAGCCGACTGCGGAACAAAGCCCAACGTCGGCGCAGGGTGACCGCACAACACAGCCCAGAAATCTGTACAGGGAGCCCATGGCACAGAGCCTATAACTCATCACTAGCCGATCATGGAACACATCCCGGACCTCGGCACAGAGCGACCATGGCAAACAGGCCGGACCTCATCGCAGGGCAATCATGGCACACAGCCTGGAAATTGGCGAGGGCGACTGTGGCACACTGCCCAAAACACANTCATCACTAGCCGATCATGGAACACATCCCGGACCTCGGCACAGAGCGACCATGGCAAACAGGCCGGACCTCATCGCAGGGCAATCATGGCACACAGCCTGGAAATTGGCGAGGGCGACTGTGGCACACTGCCCAAAACACAGTGAAGGGTGACCGCGGCACACAGCCAGGAACTCGTTTCCAGCCGACAGCGGAACACATCCCAGATTTCGGCACAGGGCGACCATGGAACACAGGCCGGACCGAGGCACAGGGCGACCGCGGCACACATCAAGGACATTGAACAGGGCGACCGCTGCACACAGGCTGTTCCTCATCGAAGGGTGACAGTGGCACACAGCAATAACCTCAGTGAAGTGTGACCGCAGCACACATCCCTGACCTCGANCCAGCCGACAGCGGAACACATCCCAGATTTCGGCACAGGGCGACCATGGAACACAGGCCGGACCGAGGCACAGGGCGACCGCGGCACACATCAAGGACATTGAACAGGGCGACCGCTGCACACAGGCTGTTCCTCATCGAAGGGTGACAGTGGCACACAGCAATAACCTCAGTGAAGTGTGACCGCAGCACACATCCCTGACCTCGATGCAGGGCAACCCTGGCACACAGTACGGACCTTGACCGAAGGCGACCCCAGCAAACAGCCCGGAACTTGGCACACGGCGATCACGGCTCACAGCCCGGACCTCAGCGCAGGGCGACTGGGGCACACAGCCCGAACCTCAGTGAAGGGCGACCGTGGCACGTGGCACACAACTGACAAATTTGTGCAGGGCGACCATGGCACTGTGCTCAGAACACATCTTTAGCCAACCGTGAACACAGCCCGGACCTCGGCACAGGGCGACCGCAGCACACAGGCCATACCACGGCTCATCGTGACTGCGGAACACAAATCAGACCTCGGCACAGGGCGACGGCAGCACACAGCCCGAAATTCAGTGAAGGGCGACTGTGGCACACAGCTCGGAAATCGTCACCAGCCAACCGCAGAACAATCCTGGACATCTGCACAGGGCGACCGTGGCACACAGCCCGAACATGGGCACAGGGCTACCGTGGCACACAGTCCAAACCTCTGTTAAGGGTGACCGCAGTACAAAGCCCAGAAATCTGTGCAAGGTGACTGTGGGACAGAGCATAGAACTCGTCACTAGCCGACGGCGAATCACAGCCCAGACCTCGGTGCAGGGTGACTATGGCAAACAGGCCGGACCTTGTCGCAGGGCAAGCAAAGCACACAGCACAACCTCGGCGAAGGGTGACCAATGCACACAGCCTGAAACTGAGTGAAGGGCGACCGCGTCACACAGCCTGGAACTCGTCGCTAGCCGACTGCGGAACACAGTCCGGACCTCGGAGCAAGGTGACCGTGGCACTCAGGCCGGACCTCAGCACAGGGCAACAGCGGCACTTTGGCCGGACCTCAGCACAGGGCGACTGTGGCACACAGCCCGGACTTCAGTGCAAGGGGACCACGGCACACAGCCCAGACCTGTGGAGCAGGCTACCGCGACACACAGCCCGGACCTTGGCAAAGAGGGAATATGGAAAAGAGCTGGGAAGAGGTCGCATGCCAAGGGCGGAACACAGGCCCGACCTTGGCACAGGGCAACCGCGGCACACAGCCTGGACCTGAGGAGATGGTGACCACGGCACACAGCCCAGCCCTCAGTGAAAGTAGACCGTGGCACACAGCCCGGAATTCTGTGCAGGGCGACCATGGCACAGTGCTCGGAACACATTGCTAGCCAATCCTGAACACAGCCTGGACTGCGGCACAGGGCGAACGTGTCACACAGGCCAAAACACGGCACAGGGCGACTGCGGCACACAACCTGGACCTGGGACCAGGGCAACTGCAGCACACAGCCTGGACCTCTGCAGAAGGCTACCTCGGCACACAGCCTGGGCCTCGGAACAGGGTGACCATTGCACACAGCCCAGATCTCTGCACAGAGGGAACGAGGCACAGAGCCCGGAACTCGTCACAAGTTGAGGGCGGAACACAGCCTTGATTCGTCGCAGAGTGACTGCATCACACATCCCAAACCACAGTGAAGAGCGACCGAGGCACACAGCACAGATCTTGGTGCAGGGCGATCCTGTCACACGGTAGGTACCTCGGAAGATGGCGACCGTGGAACACAGACCGGACATTGGTGCAGGGCAACTGCGGCACACAGCCCGGACTTCGGCACAAGGGTACCATGGCACACAGCCGGGAACTCGTTTCAAGGCTACCGTGGCATGCACAATAGACCTCGGCACATGACGATAGCGGCACACAGCCCGAACCTCATTGAAGGGAGATGGTGACACACAGCCCGGAAATCTGTGCAGGGCAACTGGGATACAGAGCTTGGAACTTGTCGATAGCCAAATATGGAACACAGCCAGGACCTCGGCGCATGGCGAGCATGGCAAACAGGATGGAACTCATCTCCAGCCTACGGCTGAACACAGCCCGGACATCGGCACAGGGTGACTGCGGCACACAGGCCGGACCTCGGCCCATGGTGACCGCGGCAACAGCATGGACCTCGGCTCAGGGTGACTGCGGCACACAGCCCGAACCTCAGTGAAGGGCGACCATGGCACACAGCCTAAAAATCTGTGCAGGGCCACCGTGGCAGAGAGCTTGGAACTCGTCGCTAGCCAACCGTGGAACACAGCCCAGACCTCCGCATTGGGCGACCGCGGCAGACAGCCTTAACATCAGTGAAGTGTGACCGCAGAACCCATCCCTGAACTCGTCGCCAGGTGACTGCAGAACACAGCCCGGACCTCGGTGCAGGGCGACCCCAGAACACAGCCCAGAAATCTGTACAGGGAGCCCGCAGCACCAAGCCCATAACTCGTCACTAGCTGACCACGGAACACAGCCCAGACCTCGGCGCAGGGGGAGCACGGCAAACAGGCTGGACCTCGTCAAAGGGCGACCACGGCACACAGCCCGGACCTTGGCGAAGGGCGACCGTGGCACATAGCCTGAACCTCAGTGAAGGGCGAAGGTGGCACACAGCACGGAACTAGTCACTAGCAGACCGTGGAACACAGCCCGTACTTCGGCGCAGGGCGACCGCAGCACACAGACCGATCGTCAATGAAGGGCGACTGCAGCACAAAGCCCGGAATTCGGCGAAAGGCTAACATGGCACAAAGCCCGGAACTCGGTTCAAGGCTACCATGGCACACAGACCAGACCTTGGCTCAGGGCGACAGTCGCATACAGCCCCAACCTCAGTGAAGAGAGACCGTGGCACACAGCCCGGAAATCTGTGCAGGGCGACCAGGGTACAGAGCTCAGAACTCTTCGCTAGCCGACCCTAGAACACAGCCCGTACCTCGGCGCAGGGAGACCATGGCAAACAGGATGGAACTCGTCTCCAGCCGACGGCGGAACACAGCCCGGACCTCGGCACAGGTCGACCGTGGCACACAGGCCGGACCTCGGTGCATGGTGACCGCGGCACACAGCATGGTCCTCGGCGCAGTGTCACCGCGGCACACAGTTTGAACCTCAGTGAAGGGAGACCGCGGTACACAGCCCAAAAATCTGTGCAGGGCAACCGTGGCACAGAGCTTGGAACTCGTCGCTAGCCAACGGCGCAACACAGCCCGGACCTCTGCACTGGGCTACCGCAGCACACAGGACGGACCTCTGCACGGGGTGACTGGGGCACACAGCCCAGACCTCGGTGCAGGGCGACCGCAGCACACAGCCTGAACATCAGTGAAGGGCAACTGTGGCACACCAGCTGGACCTCGGCACAGGGCGACCACAGCACACAGCCTGGACCTCGGTGCAGAGCGACTGCAGCACACATCCCGAACCACAGAGGAGAGCGATGGCGGCACACAGCCTGGAAATCTGCACAGGGCAACCACGGCATAGAGCCTGGAGCTGGTCGCTAGCCAACCACGTAACACAGCCAGACCTCGGTGCAGGGCATCCGCGGAACACAGGCCAGGCCTTGGCTCATTATGACTGCAGCCAAAAGCCCAGACCTCGGCACAGGGCAACAGTGGCACACAACCCGAAGTTTAGTGAAGAGCGACTGAGGCACACAGAATGGACCTCAGGGCAGGGCAACCCTGGAACACAGCACGTACCTAGGAAGATGGCGACGGCAGCACACAGCCTGGACATTGACACAGGGAGACTGCGGAACACAGTACGGACTCGTCGCAACGCTACTGCAGCAAACAGTCCGGACCTCAGCGCAGGGCGACTCCGGCACACAGCCTGGAACTTGGCACAAGGCTACTGTGACACACAGCCCAGACCTCGCCGCAGGGCGACTAAGGCACACAACCTGAACCTCAGTGAAGGGTGACCGTGGCACACAGCCCAGAAATCTGTTAAGGGCGACCGTGGTACAGAGTTCGGAACTCATCGCGAGCCAACCGCGAACACAGCCCGGACCTTGGCCTAGGGTGACCAAGCCACATAGGCCATACCACGGCACAGGGTGACCCCGGCACACAGCCCGGACCTCAGCGCACGGCGACGGTGGCACACAGCTCGAAACTCAGTGACGGGCGACTGTGGCACACAGCTTGGAAATCGTCGCCAACCGACCGCAGAACACAGCCCAGACCATTTCACAGGGTGACCATGGCACACAGACCGAACCTCAGTGAAGAACGACCAAGGCACACAGCACGGACCTCGAAACAGAGCGAACCTGGTACACAGCACAGATCTCGGGAGATGGCGACTGAGGCACAGAGCAGGACATCAGTGCAGGGCGACTGTGGCACACAGTCCGGACTTCGGAGCAAGGCTACCGAGGCACACAGCCCGGACTTCAGTGCAGGGTGACCGTAGCACACAGCCCGAACCTCATTGAAGGTGACCGCGGCACACATTTCGGAAATCTGTGCAGGGCAACCATGGCACAGAGCTCGGTACTCGTCGATAGCCAACCGCGGAACACAGCCTGGACTTCGGCACAGGGTGACTGCGGCACACAGGCCGGACCTCGGTGCAGGGCGACCATGGCACACAGCATGGACCTCAGCGCAGGGCGACCGTGGCATACAGCCCGAACCTCAGTGAAGGGGGACTGTGGCACACAGGCTAGACCTCAGCGCAGGGTGACCACTTCACACAGCGTGGACCTTGGCACAGGGTGACCGCGGCACACAGCCCGAACTCAGTGATGGGGTACTGGCACATAGCTCGGAAATCGTCGCCAGCCGACCGCAGAACACAGCCCAGACTTCGGCGCAGGGTGACCACGGCACAGCTCGAACATCGGTGTGGGGCTACTGCGGCACACAGCCCGAAACTCAGTGAAGGGTGACTGCAGCACACAGCCCAGAAATCTGTGCAGGGCAACCGCGGCACAGAGCTCGAAACTCGTTGCTAATCGATGGCGGAAAAAAGCCCGGAACTCAGCGCAGGGTGACTATGGAAAACAGGCCAGACCTTGTCACAGAAGACCATGGCACACATTCCGGACCTCGGCGAAGGGCGACTGAGGCACTCAGCCCAAAACTCATTGAAGGGCGACCGCGTCACACAGCCCTGAAGTCGTCGCTAGCCGACCACGGAACACAGCCCGGAACTCGGCACAGGGAGACTGCAGCACACAGATCAGACCTCGGTGCAGGGCGACAGTGGCACACAGCCTGGACCTCGGCAGAGAGGGACTGCGGCACAGAGCCCAGAACTCGTTGCAAGCCGAAGGTGGAACACAGCCTGGACCTTGGCGCAGGGTGACCGAGGCACACAGCCCAAACCACAATGAAGAGCGACTGAGGCACACAGCACAAACCTGGTAGCAGGGCGACCCTGGTACACATCACCGACCTTGGGAGATGGCGACCGTGGTACACAGACCGGACATTGGCGCAGGGCGACTGCGGCACACAATCTCGAACTCAGTGTAAGGCTAACATGGCACACAGCATGAACCTCGGCGTAGTTCGACCTCGGAACACAGCCCAAACTTCAATGAAGGGCAAATGCAGCACACAGCCCGGACCTCAGCACAAGGCTACCGTGGCACACAGCCCGGAACTCAGTTCAAGGCTACCGTGGCACACAGACCGGACTTCGGCATAGGGTGACTGCGGCGCAGAGCCTGAACCTCAGTTAAGGGAGACAACGGCACACAGCCCGGAAATCTGTGCAGGGCGACCGGGGTATAGAGCTCGGAACTCGTCGCTAGCCGACCGCGGAACACAGCCTGGACTTCGGCGCAGGGCGACCACCGCAAACAGGATGGAACTCGTCACCATCCGACCGAGGAACACAGCCCTGACCTCGGCACAGGAAGACTGCAGCACACAGGCCCAACCTCAGTGCAGGGCGATCATGGCATACAGCCCGAACCTCAGTGAAATGCCACCGAGGCACACAGCACGGACCTCGGCACAGGGCGACCCTGGCACACAGCACGGATCTTGGGAGATGGCGACTGTGGCACACAGCCTGGATTTTGGCAAAGGGCTACTGCAGCACACATCCCAGAACTCGGCACAAGGCTACTATGGCACACAACGTGGACCTCGGTGCAGGTTGCCCACGGCACACAACCCGAACCTCAGTGAAGGATGACCGCGGCACACTGCCCGGAAATCTGCATGACGACAGTGGCACAGAGCTCAGAAGTCATTGCTAGTCAAATGCGGAACACAGCATTGACCTTGGCACAGGGCGACCACGGCATACAGGCCAGACCTCGGTGCAGGGCGACCGCAGAACATAGCCCGAACCTCAGTAAAGGGCGACTGCAGCACACAGCCGGGAACTCATCACCAGCCGACCGCAGAACACAGCCCGGACCTCGGCGCAGGGCAACCGCAGAACACAGCCCAGAAATCTGTACAGGGACCCAACGGGACGGAGCCCGTAACTCGTCACTAGCCAACCATGGAACACAGCCCGGACCTCGGCGCAGGGCGACCATGGCAAACAGGACGGAACTCATCTCCAGCCGACGGCAGAACACAGCCCGGACCTCAGCACAGGGTGACCGCGGCACACATGCCGGACCTCGGTGCAGGGTGACGGCGGCACACAACATGGACCTTGGCTCAGGGTGACCGCGGCACACAGCCCGAACCTGAGTGAAGGGTGACTGCAGAACATAGCCCAAAAATCTGTGCAGGGCCACCATGGCACAGAGCTTGGAACTCATAGCTAGCCAACCGCCGAACACAGCCCGGACCTCCTCAATGGGCAACTGCAACACACAGGCCGGACCTCTGTGTGGGGCGAGCCCAGCACACAGCCCGAACTTCAGTGAGGGCGACTGTGGCACACAGCCCGAAACTCGTTGCCAGCCGACCAAAGAACACAGCCCAGTCCTTAGCGCAGGGCTACCGTGACACACAGCCCAAACCTCAGTGAAGGGCCACCACAGCACACAGCCCAGAAATCTGTGCAGGGCGGCAGCAGCACAGAGCCTGGAACTCGTTGCTAGTCGACTGCGAAACACAGCAAGGACCTCGGAGCAGGGCAACCACGGAAAACAGGCTCGACCTCATTGCAAGGTGACCTCGGCACACAGCCCGGACCAAGGTGAAGGGCAACCGAGGCACACAGCCCAAAACTCTGTTAAGGGCGACCACGTCACACAGCCCCGAAATCGTCGCTAGTTGAACGCGGAAGACAGCCCGGACCTCGGTGCAGGGTGAAGGTGTCACACAGGACGGACCTCAGCACAGGGCGACATTGGCAGACAGGATGGACCTCGGCACAGGGCCACAGTGGCGCACAGGCTGGACCTCAGTGCAGGGTGACTGCGGAACAGAGGCTGGACATCGGCTCAGGGGGACCGCGGCTTACAGCCCAGAACTCAGCGCAGGAGACCGTGGCACACAGACCGGACCTTGGCAAAGAGGAACCGTGGAACAGAGCTGGGAACAGTTCGCAAGCCAAGGGTGAAACACAGGCCGGACCTCGGCACAGGGATACCTCGGCACACAGCCCGGACCTGGGGAGACTAGGACCTCAGAACACAGCCTGGACCTCGGAACAGGGTGACCACGGCACACAGCCCAGACCTCTGCAGAAGGCTACCTCAGCACACAGCCCGGACCATGGAACAGGGTGACCGTGGCACTCAGCCCAGAACTCGGCACAGAGGGAACGTGGCACAGAGTCCGCAACTCATTGCAAGCTGAGGGCAGAACACAGCCTGGACTTGGTGCAGGACGACCACGACACACAGACTGAAGTAAAGTGAAGAGCGACTGAGGTACACAGCCCGGACCTCAGTGAAGGACGACCACAGCACACAGCCCAGAAATCTGTGCAGGGCAACATTGGCACAGAGCCTGGAACTCGTCGCTATTTGACTGTGAAACACAGGCAGGACCTCGGTGCAGGGCGACCACGCAAAACAAGCCAGACCTCATTGCAGGGCGACGTCACACAGCCCAGACCTCGGCGAAAGGCAACCGAGGCACATAGCCCGGAACTCAGTGAAGATCTACCATGTCACACAGCCCAGAATTCGTTGCTAGCTGACTGCAGAAAACAGCCGGACCTCGGCAGAGGGTGAAGTTGGCACACAGGCCAGACCTCAGTGCAGGGCGACAGCGGCACACAGGCCAGACCTTGGCACAGGGCCACCGTGGCACACAGGCCAGACCTAGGTGCAGGGCGACTGCAGAACACAGGCCGGACATCGGTTCAGAGGGATAGCGGCATACAGCCTGGAACTCAGCGCAGGGGACTGTGGCACACAGCCCAGACTTCTTGAGAAGGCTACTGCGGCACACAGCCTGGACCTTGGCAAAGAGGAACCATGGCACAGAGCTAGGAACAGGTCACAAACCAAGGGCGGAACACAGGCCAGACCTCGGCACAGGGCAACCTCGACACACAGCCCAGACCTGGGGAGATCGGGACCTTGGCATACATCCCGAGCCTCAGAACAGGGCGACTGTGGCACACAGCCCGGAGCTCTGCAGAAGGCTACCTCGGCACACAGCCCGGACCTCGGAACAGGGTGACCGTGACACACAGCCGGGACCTCGGCACAGAGGGAACGCGGTAGAAAGCCTGGAACACATTGAAAGCCGAGCGCGGAACACAGCCTGGACTCGTTGCAGGGCTATCACGGCATACAGCCCGAACCACAGTGAAGTGCGACCGAGGCACATAGCACCGACCTCGGGACATGGCGACCGTGGCACACAGACTGGACATCGGTGCAGGGCAACTGCGCACACAGCCCGACCTCAGTGCAAGGCTACCACGGCACATGGCCCAGAACTCGGTTCAAGGCTACTGTGGCACACAGACAAGACCTGGGCACAGGGAGACTGCTGAACACAGCCCAAACCTCAGTGAAGGGTGACCGCAGCACACAGCCCAAAAATCTGTGCAGGCCCACCATGGCAGAGAGCTTGGAACTCATTGCTAGCCAACTGTGGAACACAGCCTGGACCTCCTCACTGGGCGACCATGGCACACAGGCCGCAACTCTGCTCAGGGTGAGCACGGCACACAGCCCGGAACTCGTCGCTAGCTGACCACAGAACACAGGCCGCACCATGGAGCAGGGTGACCGTGGCACTCATGCCGGACCTCAGTGCAGGGTGACAGCAGGACTTAGGTCAGAACTTGGCGCAGGTTGACCGTGGCACATTGGCCAGATTTCAGTGAGGGTGACCGCGGCACACAGGCCGGAACTTGGCACAGGGCAACCGTGGCACACAGGCCGGACCTCCGTCCAGGGTGACTGTGGAACACAGGCCGGACATCGGCTCAGGGCAACCGCGGAATACAGCCCAGAAATAAGTGCAGGGGACCGTGGCACACAGCCAGGACTTCTTGAGAAGGCTACCACGGCACACAGCCCAGACTTTGGCAAAGAGGAACCGCGGCACAGAGCCAGGATTAGGTCGCAAGCCAAGGGCAGAACACAGGCTGGACCTCGGCACAGGGCGAGCACAGCACACAGCCTGGACCTGGAGAGATGGCGACCGCAGCACACAGCCCGGACCTTGAAACAGGGCGACTGCGGCACACAGCCCGGACCTCTGCAGAAGGCTACCTCGGCACACAGCCCAGACATCGGAACAGGGCATCTGTGGCACACAGCCCGGACTTTGGCACAGAGGGAACTTGGCACACATCTAGGACATTGAGCAGGGCGACCGTTGCACACAGCCTGAACTTCAGTGAAGGGCAACCGCAGCACATCCCGGACTTCGACGCAGGGCAACCCTGGCACACAGCACAGACCTCGACCAAAGGAGACCGTGGCACACAGCCCAGAACATGGTGCAGGGCGACTGTGGCACACAGCATTGGACTCGTCACTAGCCGACTGCGGAACACAGTCCAGACTTCGGCGCAGGGCGACCGCGGCACACAGCCCGAAATTCATTAAAGGGCGACCACGTCACAAATCCTGGAACTCGTTGCTAGCCAACCGCGGAACACAGTCTGGACCTTGGAGCAGGGTGACCATGACACTCAGAACGGACCTGAGCGCAGAGTGACCGCGACACATAGGCCGGACCTTGGTGCAGGTTGAATGTGGCACACAGGCCGGACTTTGGCGCAGGGTGACCGCAACACACAGGCAGGACTTCAGCGCAGGGTGTCTGAGGAACACAGGCCAGACATCGGCTCAGGGCGACCGCAGCACACAGCCCGAAACTCTTTGAAGTGTGACCATAGCACACAGCCCAGAAATCTGTGCAGGGCAACCGCTGCACAGAGCCCAGAACTCATCTCTAGCCAACGGTGGAACACAGCCCGGATCTCGGCACAGGGTGACTACAGCAAACAGGCTGGACCTTGTCGCAGGGCGACCAATGCACACAGCCCTGACCTTGGAGAAGGGCGACCGAGGCACACAGCCCGAAACTCAGTGACGGGCGACCACGTCACACAGCCTGGAATTCATTGCTAGCCGACCGCGGAACACAATCTGGAACTTGGAGAAGGGTGACCGTGGCACACAGGCCGGAAATTGGCGCAGGGCAA
>SJYV01029312.1:33877-56522 GCA_006410875.1 Neotragus pygmaeus | reverse complement strand
GCCTGGTGTGCTGCGATTCATGGGGTCACAAAGAGTCGGACACGACTGAGCGACTGAACTGAACTGATACTGTATGATATTTCTATGTTCTGGACCTTCTTAAATATAATGATTTTCTTCTTTTCAAATTGAATTTTGACCTTTTCAAAAGTCTGGAATTCGCTGAAGACAGGGAATTTTCTAGCACTTCATGAATGGTAGTGTTTATGTTGGATTGGCTGAGAGCCAGGTGGCAAACACCATTGAAAAGGAGACATAAATTTTCCCCTTTACAAGAGGCCGAATGGTGACCTTTCCCTGCCCTTGGCCGTGGATATCAATGGTTGTAATGTGTGTAGAGCAGGGGAAAGGTCTTGCTGCTCGACGTAAGGCCATGGTTCTCTGAGATGTATTAGTATGTTCCCATGAGCTCATGTTTGACCTAAAAGGTGTCTTTGTCCTGAGGTCCTTAGGGTCTAGCTAGTCGTAGAGAATCAATATTTGGTACAATTCCCAGTGGTTAAATTTTATGAGAATATACTGAGTTTGTTAAAAAAAAAAAAAAAAAAGAACTAGTGCTATTAAAGCCCCAACAAAAATATTTATTGAACTCTTCTTACATATTACACTTTGTTAAAGTATCTTTGTTACGGAGTTGGTTGTTACCAAATTTAAAAGATTGATTTAATTAATGTAGCATTGCAAGTCAACTATGATAAAGTAAAATTAAAAAGAATAAAAGATTGGTTTAAGTTTTTTCCATAAGAGTTTTAAGATAAGTGTAATTGAACCCATAAAGTTGATATTTTCTTTCTCATTGTCCATGGAGATGAGAAAATGTCTTTCTATTTATAGAATTGTATTCTAAAATTTAAATATAGTTCTCATTATGTAATTCGTGTCATAATTCATTCTTCTTATAACACTTGATTTTCAAACCCATTTTCTGACTGTTCCCTAAATGTAAAACATAAGTAGATTGATGAAAAAACATATAATCAAGAGGTAGAAATAGAAGTAGATATTAAGGATTAGAAATCAGCTTTAGTTTCTCCCTTAAGATTTATTATGTGACATGTATCAGGAAGATTATAACATTTAGTTAAGTTTTATTATCATTTCTCCAGACTTAAAATTTTTTCACTTAAGAGTTTCTCAGAAATTTCATTATATATAAGTCCTCTATGCATGTGCCAAGTCTTTGATTTCTCCATGTTATAATAAGGGTGAAGTTGCATGATCTAGGGGGAAAGGAGGGTTTTAATTCTTTTCTGAATATTCTATAAAAAAAGATATTCCTGATCCTTGTCTAGCTTGTGAATAATGCATATAAACAAACACACTCCCAATAGGAAAACAGAGTTTATAGGGCCCTATTATAACATAATCTTGTTAGTTTTCCTCAAATAATGAGATGAGCAATAATAATTGCTCATCTTACAGCAAAGGGCTCAGAGGTTAAATTTGTTTTATTTGTTTTGGTTTAACAGTTAGCACTGCTTGAACCAAGTTTCTCATGAGTATAAGTGAGGAACAGCCCTTGACCCTGGCAAGATGTGTAAATGCACTGTTAAATGCATCACTGTCCTCTGGATGGGATCCTGGAACAAGAAGAGGGCATTAATGGAAATACCACTGAAATCCAAGTGAAGTCTGGAGCTTCATTTTTTTAAAAGTATATAAAGAGTTAAAAATTTGGTGGTGGGGGCCACAGAACACAAGACAAAAAAATGTGATGGGACAGCTGAACAGATGAAAATATCACATGGGTGTAAGTAGGTATAAGACTTTAAAAAAAAATTGTGCTGTTGCTTTTAGTAGGGAAACTGGTAATAACCTAAGTGCCCGTCAGTATTATAATGGATAAATATCGGGTTGTGTAATTGGGCAGTGAGTGCCACATATATATCAGTTAGACAAATGAGCTGGTATTGTGTCAGCACAGTTAATTCTAAAATTAATGTCAGTAAATAAAGCAAGTTACCAAAAAAAAAGCCTTTGTTTTGAATATTTTAAAAACACTTTAAACATTATACGCACATCGTTACAAAATCTAACAGGAACGAAGATTTATAATGAAAATGCATAGTTTCACCTCCACTTCTTCCCTTTTCCTGTCCCTGAAAGCCTTCGGGAATCATGCCTTGGTTTTTCTGGTGGTTCCTTCCAGGTCTCTAAATAAGATATTTATGTTGCTGTTTTTATAACTAGACTAACTGTAGACATCTTCTGTTAATTCCTGTTATGATAGATGCAGAGTTACCATGCTTATAGCATGCCTTTTTTGTGACTCTGGTTTTGGGTGGACTTCTGGAGTTGTCCACCGGGCTCTCTGGAGGGTGAGCGTCTGTCTTGCCCTCCCTCCTCACACCCCCACCCTGCCCTCTGCTTTTGCCGGCAGACACCGCCCACCACTTCCCTTGTCCTCTTGAGCTGATCATGGCATTCATTTGTATTTTGTGTTCACAGATCAGTGTTTTGTGTTCACAGCGTTGTAACTTAGTAAATGCTGCTCACAGCTGATGCACAGAATAAAAGTGATGACTTTCTCTTCCTTGACAACCTGTTGCATTTCCTGGAGTCAGTAGTCATGTTGCTTTTTGCTCAGTTTTCTATGTACTCACCACACATCCATCCCCAGATTGTTGCCCAGTTGTTAGAACTTTTCTCCAGTACAGTGTTTCTCCCCTGAGCAAGGGGCAGGGAGGATAAATTCTGTGAGACCTCAGTGGTCTGGAGGCTTTTGTTATGTGCTTACACGTAATTAATGATCTCCAGGTTGGAAGTTGATTTTCTTTCACAGTTTTGAAAGTCTGATCTGTTGTCTTTGAGCTTTCACTATTGCTGTTAAGGAGTCTCAAAGTCTTTCTCCCTCTTTGTCTCTCTCTTTCTTTCCTGGGCAATTTTAGGACAGTGATTCTCATTCCCGGCTCCAGTTTAAAGTTGTCTGGGAGCTTTGACCAAATCCTAGTATGAGAGATTCTGAAATAATTGGTCTGGATTGGAGCCCAAACATAGGTATTTCTGGAAAGCTCGTTGGTAGTTCTGATTTGCAGCCAGAGTTGAGAACCTGTTTCAGGGTCTTTTTCTGTCTAGAATACAGTGGCTTTTCATGACGCACTGTAATGGGGGTCTCTTCATCCATTAGGGTAGGTGCTTGGTGTCCTAATAGTCTGTAAATTTATGACCTTTAAATTTGGGAGGTTTTTTATTTTCTTCCTTCAAGTTTCCCTGTTCTATTATTTGTAGGTCCTTGCTTCCATCTTCCATTTTCTGTGCTTAGACGCTCAGTCGTGTCTGACTCTTTGTGACCCCATGGACTGTAGCCCACCAGGCTCCTCTGTCCATCGGGACTCCAGGCAAGAATACTGGAGTGGGTTGCCATTCCCTCCTCCAGGGGATCTTCCCGACCCAGGAATCGAACCCTGGTCTTTCGCATTGCAGACAGATTCTTCACCATCTGAGCCACCAGGGAAGTCCTCCATTTTCTGTAACTTGCCCTTTTTTTGTTTTGGTTTCTGAGTGATTTCTTCAGTTTGATCTTACAGCGTTTCCATTGAGTTTTTCTTCTTTACTATATTTTTATTTTCCAGAAATTTATGTTCTTGGTTCTGAATATTCTACTTTATGGACTCCTTTCTCTCCCATCTTTATTGAGATCATAGTAGTTGACATATACCATTGTGTAAGTTTTAATGTGATTATTTGATACATGTATATTGTGAAAGGATTACCACAACAAGGTTAGTTAACATATCTGTCACCTCTTATAGGTACCTTTTTTTTTTTTTTTTGGCGATAACAACATTTAAAATTTATTTTCTTAGTGGGAAGAATGGAGTGGGAGTTTGGGATTAGCAGATCCAAGCTATTCTACATAGAATGGATGAACAACAAAGTCCTACTATATAGCAGAGGGAACTCTATTCAATATCTTGTGATAAACCATAATGAAAAAGAATGAAGTGAAAAAATATAAAAAGAATGTATATGTAGGTATAATTGAATCACATTGCTGTACAGCAGAAATTAATACAATAGTATAAATCAAGGATGCTTCAACAAAATAAAGAGATTTACTCTAGCACCTTTCAGGGATGTGGTGCAGCGTTGTTGACGGTAGCCACTGTGCTCTACATTGGATCCCTAGAACTTACTCGTATCTAAAGTTGTTCCTTTTGACTAGTATCTCCCCATCTCTTCCACCCCTGTCAGCCAGCCGTCTGATCTCTGTTTCTGCGAGTTGTTTCTTTTTTTACAGATTCCGCATGTAAGTGAGATCACACAGTAGTTTCTCCCTGTCCGACTTATTTTAATGCTCTCAAGGGTCACCGTGTTGTGGCAAATGGCACAATTTCCTTCTTTTTATGGTTGAATAATATTCCATTGTATAAATGGATGTCATGTTTTCTTTCTTCATTCATGGATGCGTGGACTATTTCCACATTTTGGCAAATGGCACGATTTCCTCCTCTTATGGTTGGATAATATTCCAGTGGAGGTCACGTTCTCTTTCTCCATTCATGGACGCTTGGACTGTTTCCACATCGTGGCTGTCGTGAGTAATACTGCCGTGAACACGTAAGTGCAGGCGTCTCTTCAGGACAGAGGTGTCAGTCTCTTCAGCTGTGTGCACAGAAGAGGGCTTGATGCCTCACGTGGCGGCTCCACTTCAGGTTTTCGAGAAACCTCCACACTGTTCTCCATGGAGACTGCACCAGTTTACAGTCCCACCAGCAGTGCAGGAGGGCCCNCAGAGGTGTCAGTCTCTTCAGCTGTGTGCACAGAAGAGGGCTTGATGCCTCACGTGGCGGCTCCACTTCAGGTTTTCGAGAAACCTCCACACTGTTCTCCATGGAGACTGCACCAGTTTACAGTCCCACCAGCAGTGCAGGAGGGCCCCTTTTCTCCACATCTGTAGTAATACTTGTCACCTCTTACCTCTTTGACAGTAGCCGTTCTGGCGGGTGTGGTCTCATATCTCGTTGAGGTTTGGTTTGTGTTTCCCTGTTGATTGGTGATGTTGAGCATCTTTCCGTGTGCCTCGTGGTGTGGACAGCCTCCTGCTTTTATCTGTCCTCCTCTCTAAGGATGTCAGTAACTTTCTGTGAAGTTTCCATCTCCCTTCCCAGTTCCCTTTCCTCTGTTTTGAAAAATCCATCATTTGTATCAGTGCCCGCCTTCCCTGTTGGAGGCTTTCCTCAGCACTCTTAGCGGCTTCCCTGCTCATGTTGAAAAGCTGACACAAGGTTCTGTCTGTGTGGTCGACACGGCAGCTTTAGCCTGTGCTCTGAGCTGGCTGGGCCATTGCATCGGAGGGGCGTGGGGAGTCCCTGCTGGCATTGTTTTGGGGCCTTTTCTCCTGGGCTGCTCAGCCTCCTCAGAGAGGATGGTTTTCAGCTCCAGCTGAGGGAACTGAGGAGGATGTCCAAATTGAAGAAATTTTATTATATATCGGAGCATGGTTGATTGATAGTGTTGTGTTAGCTTCAGGGGTACAGCAAAGTGAGTCAGTTACATATCCCTATGTCCATTCTTTTTCCGGTTCTTTCCCATATAGGTTATTACAGAATATTGAGCAGAGTTCCCTGTGCTATACGATAGGTCCTTGTTGATTATGCACTTTATATCTAGTAGGGTATAAATGTTAATACCAGCTCCCAACTTATCCCGCCCCTCGATCTTTCCCTTTGTTTTCTGTGTTTGTGAGTCTGTTTGTAAATAAGTTCAATTGCACAATTTTTAAAACTTCCACATGGAAGTGATATCACAGACTTGTCTTCCTGTGACTTGCTTCGCTTAGTATGATCTTCGGGTCCAAGAGTGTGTCCAGTTTTCGTGTGGCCTCACTCTCCACCGCCTTTGGCATCCGTGTCTCCAAGACGAGAGACCCTGCCTGACTCCCACCGTCTCCTTTGCTGGTCAGGCTNCCAGGCAAGAATACTGGAGTGGGTTGCTGTGCCCTCCTCCAGGGGACCTTCCTGACCCAGGGATTGAACCCACGTCTTTTATGTTTCCTGCATTCGCAGGAGGAATTTTCCCACTAGTACTACCGGGGAATCCCCAGTGTGAGTAATGGGAAATGTTAATATTAAAACAAAAGGGGTGAAAATTGAAAGTGACTTTGGAGTTAAATACTGTCAAAGTGTAGACTCATCTAACTACCTGTTTTCAGCTTTTATGAAAACGCTGACATCAGTGGGTGGATGGAAATGCTGTAGTGTGGGGGTTTGGTTCCAAAGAGTTTACATGAAAACAAGTACCCCAGTTCACTCACCTGGTTGGTCTAATGGCTTTGCTCTATTTTAAAACCTTCATGTGAATGTGTGTGTGTTTTTGCAAGGGGAGCAAGGTAAGTATAGATAAGTTGAACTGATGATTGCCTTCTCCGAATGCAGGAAAAATACTTTTAAATAAACAATAAATTCTACCACTAGCACAGCAAGATAGATCAATCTCAACCTTTATACTTAAACCTAGTAAATGATGGGATGCTGAAATGGTCATTAGTATGTTGATAATTTTTACAAGTTACTTTACAGGGTTGAAGTTCACACTCAGCCAAGCTTTTCCAAAGTTGACATTTATGACCGAGACAAAACATTTTTCTTTTTCTTTTTGTCAAACTGAAGCAGGAAGATCATTGCAGTCTAGCTNCCCGCTCTTGGCCGCCGCAGCTCCGAATGGGCAGGGGTGGGGGCTCGTCTGGAGTCATCTTGCTGGGAAAGGCAACACCAAGACTGCCCCCGGTGCCCCGACGGTCCGACGTCAGAGCCCACGGGCTTGCGTGCTCAGTCGTGTCCGACTTGTGAACTGTTGGATGGTAGCCTGCCAGGCTCCTCCGTTCCTGGGATTTTTCAGGCCAGAATGCTGGAGTGGGTTGCCATTTCCTCCTCCAGGGGATCTTCCCGACCCAGGGACGGAACCCGGGTCTCCTGTGTCTCCTGCAGGGCAGATGGACTCTTCACCCGCTGAGCCATCAGAGAAGACCCACTGTCCCTCCCAAACCTTTCCCTGAAACTCCCCACCTTTTGAGTCATAGGAGGGAGTCCGCATGAGCCGGGCGGGCTGGGGTTAGGGCCCCGGCCCGCGGGCAGCCCCCTCCTGTGCCAGGGACAGCTGGGGGACTGGGCCTCGGCCAACGGCACCCTTTTACAATGATACGTTATTTACCTAGCTCACGCCACACAGACATGCGCCCTCTGCGGATAATTTTGGTCTGTCCTTTTTGAGCAACAACACAGTTATACTTGACCATTCAAGAGGAAGTGAAGCACACACAATGCCTCCTCTGTGATCCTACAGAAAAACGACCAGGCCAGACAGCCGCGTTCAGGCTACAGTACGGCAGCGCGGCTGGGCCTGTGGAGAGAGCGGGCGGCACCCCCTCTGCGCAGAGGGCCCCGAGCTGCGCCCGGCTGCGGCTGCTCTTGGGTTGGCTGTTAGCGGTTGCTCTGCCTCCTCTCCTGTCGTCGGTTGGTCACTTCTAGAAGCTCCCAGGCTCTGCTTGGAAAGCAGCTAACAAGCTCGATGCCTCTGCCCAGTGAACGGACCATCGACGACGCTGCCGTGAGCAGAGCTTAACAACAAGGGGAACTCATGGCGAGAACAAGCGCCACCGAGCCCCCTTCGAGCTCCGGACGCCCTCGGGGGCTCCAGGACGGAACTCGGGGATCTGACACCGCGAGGGTGCCAGCCTGGATGAAGGTTTGTGCCAAGTGCAGCGAGGCTCCACTTCCTTGAGATGCTTTACCGCCACCTGCTGCAAGAGCATCCTGGCAAGTACATCCACCCCGATGCCCCTCTGAGCAGCACACCCCAGAGCTGTGTGCAAGGCACAACTGCGCAGCCGTCCGTGGCAACCCCGTCTCACCGCCGCCAGGCTTCCTCGGTTCCCCATCATATTTCATCCTTTCTCTCTCCGTTTCATTCTCTAGTACCTTAGACAGGCTTTATCTTTGTGGCTGAAATCAGGCTGCTCGGTGACTTGTGGGACAAAGCCCCCACCCCTCCCACCCCCAAATATAAAAGTCTAGGTAAGGACTCTGGTCCATCACTGAACCTTCTCCGTGGTCAGAGGCAGGGGACGGGTGTCAGGATGGGCAAGGCTGTGCCAGGCAACGCGCCGTGTAGAACCTCAGCGGTGCTTTATTTCTCCCTCACTCTGAACATCCACCCGTCTGCCCAGGGGGCTCTGCTCACCTGGGGCTTTCAGGGACCCAGATGCCACAGCTCAAAATTGTTCCCACCATCACTGCAGCAAGAGGGAGGCACCCGGAGCATCGCCCACTGGCTGGGAAAGCGTCCCCGGGGAGGAGAGCATCCCCAGGGACGCACACAGGGCGCTGAGCTCACAGTTCATGAAGNCGTCACCAGTTCTTTTGCTTTTCGGCTCCCAAATCTTGTCTTTTTTTTTTTTTTTTTTAATTGAAGCACACAGTATGCTGTTAATCTCTGCTCTGAGCACAGTGACTCAGGTAAACATATACTCTTTCCCTTTATGGTTTGTCACAGGATATTGAACATAGTTCCCGAATCTTATTCTCAACAAGTCCTTTTCCTTTCTCCTTGTTTGTAGGAGGAGATCCTAAAATTAGATCCCCTCGCCGTCAGGGTAGGGGCTTTCAGGAGAGGAGACGTGAGCCCAGAGTTGCGCTGCCCTGTTTGATCAGAGCCGAATCCTGGGATTGGGAGCCGTGAAAGCTAGAGGATAGAAGGCCTCAGGCTGCCGTCGTGGCTCCGCGTGGCGCCCCGGCCCTCTCAGCCGCCCTCCTGCTGGGCTCCGTGGTGTCCAAGCGTCTGCACAGACCTCGCAGGGCCTTCCTTGTGTTTGCTGTTCTTTCCCTGTAGGTCTGGCTGCCACTCGCTGGACTGAAGAGTTAAATTTGGGAAAGTTATTTAAACTCTTCTGCTGCAGTGCGGGTTGACAGCCGGTATTAAAATAAAACGTTGAGTTTAGAAAGCCTAAAAATGCTGTGTTGGTTTTCACCGAAAGAGCTGGTGTGTGTGCTAAGTCGCTTCAGTTGCGTCTGAGTCTTTGTGACCCTATGGGCCATAGCGAGTCAGGCTCCCCTGTCTGTGGGATTCTCCAGGCAAGAATACTGGACTGGGTTGCCATGCCCTCCTCCAGGGGACCTTCCCATCCCAGGGAAGATGCATCCCTGCTGCATCTCCTGCACTGGCAGGCCGGTTCTCTGCCACCAGCGCCGCCTGCACCTGCTCCTGAAATCACTCACTGCCTGCATTGGCATCGTGAACATTCCCGTTTTCTCAGTGTCAGGACGACCTCACCCAGGTGTCACGAAAAAAGTTAGAAGTTACAACTCATGTGGGTTCTTTGATTAGACGTTTGAAATAGAAACTCTGTGATGTTTCATTTTAAGACCTTTTTTCTTCCTCTGAAGAATTGATAACAGCATCTTAAGGAACTTTTACTAAAAATAGTTTGGGGGGTAAATTTTTTGTCATGACTTACATATCAGGGACAATGTGTACATTCTTCACTGCATATTCATTTAAATTGAAAAAAGCGGTCTGAAATTAGGCCGTATTTGCTAAAGAAAAGCTAGATTTTTAACGTTTAGATGAACCAGGAACTTCCTTTGTTTTTGGTGAATATCTTTCTCCTCTTCAAAAGCATGTGGCTGTTTTGGTTGTGACAATTCTCTTTGGGTAGGTTGCTTTTCTTGTATTTTATTGACAAAACTTAAAATCTATAGAAAAGCTGAAAGGAGGATTAAGTGAACACTTTGTATACCTTCACCTAGGTTATCTAGGTTCAGTGTTAATGATTATTAACATTTTGGTGCCTTGTACACTTTCTCTTTATTTTTAATTTTTTCTGAACTGTTAAACATTGTTTATACATTAGACACTTTGTCCCTAAATAATCACATATGTCCTCAGAATATGGAATTTCTCTTATATAATCAGCATACTGTCTTCATCCCTAGGAAGGTGTCTATGATAATAGGCATTCTTCCCTCTTTTTTCCCAACTTTTCACTCCCACCTTCCCCTGGGCCCCTAGGACCTCAAGATTCAGACAAGGATTGCATGTTGCGTTTGATTGGTATCTATCTTTGGTCTCATTTATTCTAGAAAAGACCCCTCTTTGCCAGTTGTCTGAAGGAATGTCCCGCAGTCTGGATTTTTAATTTTGATCCTCGCTTGATTCATTGCTACTGTAGAAACAGTGATCGTTTCTTCTTCGTTTATTAGCCGGCGTTCTTCTGTACAGACGACCGTTCACCCTCTCCCTGCCTTTCTTTTCTAAACGTCACTGTTGACTCATGGATTCTTTGTTTTACGCAGTGTGTTAGAGCCCATTACCACTGCTACTCTTTCTGATGCTTAAATTGTCCGAGGTTTGGCTAGTGGGAGCCCTTGCGGCCAGCTTCTGTGTTGTTGTTGTTGTTGTTGCTTTTTTACCATGTTCTTGTTAATCTTGAGGCATCCCTGTTTTCTGGCACAAGATATTTCCAGTTCACCTTGTGCTTTCTCTGCCCCATATCTCAAATCAGGTACCTGAAGAGTCCCGGTTTATTTCGCTGGGGATGTGTTCTTGGAAGCTGAGATCTGGGAGCTAGATGCCTTTATTGTTATCTGGTTACCCCTGCTCTTAGAGCCTTTTAATGGAAGTAGCTAGGAAATAGATGCCTGTTTTCTTTTTTCTTTGGAGATTTCTTGTTTTTATAGGCCCAGGAAATTATAGCTTACGTAGAAGGATTTTATTCTTTTAAAACTAAAAAAATTTTTTTTTAATTGGGGGATGATTGCTTTAGAATGTTGTGTTGATTTCTGCCGAATAGCTGCAGAAATCCATCATAATCATGTGTATATCCCCTCCCTCCATGTAAGTCATCACAGGGCGGGCTGGGCCCCCTGTGTTGCAGAGGAGCTTCCCACCAGCGACCTGCTTCACACATGGAAGTGTATGTCAGTGCTGCTGTCTCAGCTTGCCCTAATCTCTCCTTCCCTCTCTGCGACCCAAGTCCCTTCCCTATCTGCGTCTCTGTCTCTCCCCTGTGAATGTGTTCGTCAGTACTGTTTTTCTAGATTCCATACATATGTCTTAATATATGATATTTGTTTTTCTCTTTCTGACTTACTTCACTCTGTATAGCAGTCTCAGATTGATGCACCTCACTAGAACTGACTCAGATTCATTCTGTTTTATGGCTGAGTAATATGCCATTGTATACCTGTACTACCTCTTTATCCATTCGTGTTGATGGTCATCTAGGTGGCTTTCATGTCCTGGGTATTATAAATAGTGCCGAGGCCTGTTTTCAAGTCATAAATTTATTAGTGATGCTCACTATTTGAATCTGATATCCTGGGGTACTTTTTTACCTTCTTCTGTTGTAACCTTTTCATTCCTACCAGCATTTGTATATAACCTAATTGCTCTTTCCTACAATATACATGGAACAGCGCCTGTTACTACATCTTATCCTTACCCGTCTCATTTGGTATCAAGGTCCAGAGGCTCTCCCAGGCTGCCTACTGGAAACAGATGAAAAGATGAAGGATTTAATGTAGGCATAAATGGCGGCCCAGATCTAAGGCAGCTTTGAGAATCAGCTGCTTGCGTTCCCCTGCTGTCTTGGCCTTGTTAATGTTACATTTTCATTCCAGGTGTCTCTGCTCCTTGTCTCCCACCCTCAGCCTTCCCCAGTGTGGAGGAATTTTCCAGGCTGATCATTTACCCTCTGTTCAGCAGCCTCCTTTTGGGCGGGGTCTTTGGTATTGTTGGTCACGAGCAGGGCAGAGAGACTTCTTTTGTGGAAGGGGTCTGGCTGCTTTCTTTTGTTTGAACATTGTAATCACTGGACGTTCACAGGTTTAATGGACTAGTACAAACTGGCTTTTATTTTTCTTAGAATGACTGTAGACTGTTTCATCCAGAAGTGTGGTTAATGGTGTATTTTCAGTTCATGAGTAATTTCGAAAATAAGGTAGTAAAATGTGTTTAATTTCCAGCTTGCCAACCAGCAAGCTGTAGTCTCTTTCTGAACAAATCAAAGTCATTATACAGGGCAAATATATTTAGCTACTGATGACATCTTAGCACCCAAAAGGAGGGAAAAGATATTTGTTTTTTTTCCCCCTAGATTTCTGAATGAGAAGAAAAGGTAAGTTGCCCAAAGTCTGTCAACTTGATATTTTAAGAAGAATAATGTTTTTTAAAGAAAATCTGTGGTAGGTGTTGTTAGTGACTGACAATTAACAAGCCAGTTTGTAAAATATTAAATAAAATAGTGAACAGAATATAAACTTTCAACTTAACAAACTTAAGTGTGAAATTGGGTTGTTCAAACTTTGTGACATTGAGTAGTTGGTGAATGCAGTCTTGAGCCTCAGTTTCCCTTTTGTAAAAGGGGCATTATAACACCCACTATCTCCCAGAGTTCAGTTCGGTTCAGTCATGTCTGACTGTTTGTGACCCTATGGGGTGCAGCATGCCAGGCCTCCCTGTCCATCACCAACTCCCGGAGCTTGCTCAAACTTGTGTCCATCAAGTCAGTGATGCCATCCAACCATCTCATCCTCTGTTGTCCCCTTCTCCTCCCACCTTCANTTCGGTTCAGTCATGTCTGACTGTTTGTGACCCTATGGGGTGCAGCATGCCAGGCCTCCCTGTCCATCACCAACTCCCGGAGCTTGCTCAAACTTGTGTCCATCAAGTCAGTGATGCCATCCAACCATCTCATCCTCTGTTGTCCCCTTCTCCTCCCACCTTCAGTCTTTGCCAGCATCAGGGACTTTTCCAGTGAGTCAGTTCTTCACATCATGGGGCCAAGGTATTGGAATTTCAGCTTCAGCATCAGTCCTTCCAATGAATATTCAAGACTGATTTCCTTTAGGATGGTTAGCGACTTCACTTCACTATGGTTATTATATACACATATTTAAAAATTCACTGTAGACTTGCATGTATTTCATATTGTGCTGTTTCAGTGTTTCTAAAAGATAAAAGAGTAAAAGATACTCAGACTTAAAGTGATACAATCTTTCCACAGGACAATGTACATATTCATGTTAACTGAGATTTTGCTTCCAAGAATTTGTTACAAGGGAAAAATTGTGCATAAAGGTTTAACAAGGGTATTAGTTTACAGACCTGTTTATAATAATAATGAAAAGTTGGAAGCAACTCTGATTGCTCAGTTTTAGAGAATTGGTTAGATTATGGTGCATCCATCATTTTATTGAAATAGAGATCCAGCTCTCTGTTGGCTGTACAGCTCTCTATTGGTTGTGGGGATAAAGCTTGATTGAAGAATTCCTTGATTGTGTTAACACTTGAAAAAGTTTATGCTCTATGTATAAACGACAGAACTCAGGTTCTTTTAACTCTATATTGTCCTGTAGCCACTGTAACAGAGGAATTCTCTCTCTCTTTTTAAAGTCTTCATTTTAGTTTAAAATTTTTATCTTAGTTGATTTGTTTAGTTTTATTTTTGGCTGCGCTGTGCCTGTTACTGTGTGTGGGCTTTCTCTAGTTGTGGCGCGCGGGGGCTGCTCTCCAGCTGTGGTGAGCGGACTCTGGACCTCAGGAGCTGTGGTGCAGGAGCCTAGCTGCTCGGTGGCCTGTGGTGTCTTCCTGGACAAGGGATTGAACCCTTGTGCCCTGCATTGGCAGGTGGATTCTTAACCACTCGACCACCGGGGAAATCGCAGAGGGGGGGGGTCTCTTGATAATACAAATTATTCTAGCCCTTTTTTCAAATTCGGATGCCAACTAATAGAAGAGTATTATATACAATTCCATATTTTTTGCTCCTCAAAATATTTGATGAAGAAAAACTTAGTAGCATCTTTATGACTGTCCTAATTAAATTTAAATGTTATTTAGATGTATATGTCATGAAAGTTGCCTTTCTTTTCTAATATTTATTTTATCAAGTTAACATTACTCACCCATGCAGAGAAAGTCATAAACAATTCCATGTTAGAACCTCTTTATAGGCATGCTTCTTCTCCCCCCACCCTTTTTTTTTTTTTAAATCTGGCATTTATTTGGTCTTTAATAACCTTCAATTAAGATGATCAAAATGCCAATGAGTAATTAATCTGCTTCTCTGTGAGCTCTGAGTTTCATTCTGAAGAGATGGGAGTCTAATTTTATCTTTTGTGGTGTATGTTACAGTGTTTCATATTTTTCCACGCCAACTTTGATGAGAATTGCAACCAGGCTTAAATAATGAAGTACTTAAGCTCATCAAATACCTAAGCTATTTTGTATCAATTTGTGCAGTGTCTAGGAATGCGAAGCATTTAGTCTCCTTTGTTTTGGAGAAGACTGACCTTCTACCTCAAGTCTTGATTTAAGTGACCTTGGTTAAATTACTATATCTCTCTGAGCATCAGTTTACTCATCTGAAATCTAACTTTTGTAAACAGAGCATTCTTATACCTCGGGTGCCTTTATCTTAGGCACGTTCACTGTCGGAGCCCAGATGCCAGATCCGTTGCACCATCTCTGCTCAGAGTTGGCGCACCCTCAGGCCTCACTTGTAAATGGGAGGGGTCACTGTGTGGACTTCAGAGAGTTGTTGTGAGGTGGGTATGAGTTACTGCATCAGACTTCTTGGAAGAATGCCTGGTACATGGTAACTCAATCATGCAAGAATGTTGTTTTTATCATAGTTCTGAGTCTGCGATGGTGCTTTACAATTTAAAATTTTCAGTGTTTCAGTGAATAAGAGCTTGCCCACTAGTTATTGTTGTTCAGTCGCTCAGTCGTGTCCAACTCTTTGCGACTTCATGGACTCCAGCTCGCCAGGCTTCCCTGTCCTTCAGCATCTCCTGAAGTTTGCTCAAATATGTGTCCATTGAGTTGGATGGATGGTTAAGTCTACCCAACCATCTCATCCTCTGTCGTCCCTTCTCCTCCTTCAATCTTTCCCAGCATCATTGTCTTTTCAAATGAGTCGGCTCTTGGTGTTAGGTGTCAAAAGTATCAGCATCAGTGGAACTTTAGCATCAGTCTTTCCAGTGAATACCCAGGACTGATCTCCTTTAGGACTGGCTGGTTTGATCTCCTTGCTATCCAAGGGACTCTTAAGAGTCTTCTCCAACACCACAGTTCAAAAGCATCAGTTCTTCAGCGCTCAGCCTTTTTTATTGTCCAGCTCTCACATCCATAGATGACTACTAGAAAAACCATAGCTTTGACTATGCGGCCGTTTGCCAGCAAAGTAACATCTCTGCTTTTTAATGGGTTTCCTAGGTTTGTCACAGCTTTTCTTCCAAGGAGGAAGTGTCTTTTAATTTCATGGCTGCAGTCCCATCTGCAGTGATTTTGGAGCCCAAGAAAATAAAGTCGGTCACTGTTTCCATTGTTTCCCCATCCATTTGCCATGAAGTGATGGGACCGGATGCCATGTATATATATATGAAAGTGAAAGTTGCTGAGTCGTGTCCAAGTCTTTGCAACCCCATGGACTAAATACAATCTGTGGAATCTCAGAATAATGGAGTGGGTAGCCTTTCTTCAGGGAATCTTCCCAACCCAGGGATCAAACCCAGGTCTACTCTTGATCATCTGAGCTACCAGGGAAGCCCATACAAAAGCCAAAAACCTGCTGTATGCTGACTTCTGTGTTTACTGCAAGCCCTGAAGTTCCAGATTATTCCTTCTCTTGGTATCACGCTCCAGGCATCCCAGTCCTAGAACATTTTTAACCCAAGATGTACCTAAGAATAGCAAAGACTTCTCAGGTGGCCCTGGTGGTAAAGAACCCAGCTGCCAATGCAGGAGACATAAGAAGTGTGGGTTCAGTCCCTGGGTTGGGAAGATCCACTAGAGTAGGAAACAGCAACCCACTCCAGTATCTTTGCCTGGAGAATCCCACGGACAGGGGAGCCTGATGGGCCAGAGTCCATGGGGTTGCAAAGAGTTGGACACGACTGAAGCAGCTTAGCATGCATCAGTAGGCCACCAGATCTGTAATCTTTTTGTTTTGATTTTAAAAATTGACGTATAGTGGATTTACAGTGTTGTATTAATTTCTTCTGTACAGCAACATGAGTCGGTTATATACATATATGTGTATTTTGTTTTTCTGGAATCCTTTTGTTGTATTCCTGCCTCAGTTCTGCACAGTAAGACCCTGGACAGTTTTGTTTTCCTTTTGTTCTGATTCATGGTGGTGTTTAGAGGAGGCAGAGAGAAAGGAAAGACCCCGGTTCCATGGAATCAACCACTTCTCACACTGACTCAGTCCTTGTGCTTTGACATCTGTGGCATAAGTTGGCCACTGTGAAATCCTGAGCCAGGGAATGTGCGTATTTAAAAGGCTAGTCTTTCACGTGCATTTAAAAATATTCTTCATGATACCTAACAGGATGCAGCAAAATGGTGATTTTTTTTCCCCCGCTGCCTAGTGGGGGAGATGCTTCTTCCCACACCTGATGTTGCTTCTGGGGGTGGGGTCGCCCTGTTCAGGGGGCAGAGGCCGAGGCCTCAGCCTGACTGGCGAGTTGCTGATGAGAAGCGGCCCCCTGGCTGCAAGCGCTCAGGGACCCCACCCCCACCCCAGGGGCACCTGCTGCCTGTGGCTGGGGGGTCAGGCTGTTGAGCTGGGGGTGGTCGGCGTCCCCAGCATGGACTCCTGTCTGCCTTCTCCCTCCTCCCCTCGTATCCATCCAATTGCAGTATTGCTGTTAGTTCTCATCTGTTTTATTCCACTTCTGAATTGGTTTAAAGTCTGGACAAGGGTTTCCTAGTTGCTGGCTCTCCTGAAGACATGGATGGCTTGTTTTCTTAGGCCTTACATTTCTCAGTTGAACTCCCTGCCAATGACAGTTTGTGTAGAGAAACCACAGTGCATTCAGGTTAAGTATTGGGGGCCATTGCCAAGGAAAAACAGTCAGCAGTAAAGGTGCATGCTCACCTCTGCTTGAAGATGATCAGGGTTCCTTAACTTATTTTTTAAAATATATTTATTATTTATTTGACTGTACCAGGTCTTAGTTGCAGCATGTGGGATCTAGTTCCCTGACCAGGCATCGAACCTGGGCCCCCTGCACTGGGAGCACCGAGTCTTAGCCACTGGACCCCCAGGGAAGGCCTTCATTCTCAATTTCTGGTAACTTACTGTGTGAAGCAAAAGGACCCTGTGCATGCACATTAGTATTTGCCTGGATGTTCTGCTGCCCCAACTGTTAGCATTTCAGATGAAGCTGTCACAGTGTCTATAACCTCGAAACTTACTTTCCTCCAGGTCTTGATTTGACTCTGACCTTTGAAGAGACAATTTGTTTTTGTAATGCTATTCAAAATAAAATGAATGCTATTCAAAATAAAATCTTTGGATGTGATAAAGGGGGTTTAGTGAGCAAGAAAGGTTTTCGAAAGATTTTCAAAATAAAATTGAGTAGCTTACGGTACTTCCCTCGTGGTCCATGGTTAAGAATCTGCCTTCCAGTGCGGGGATGTGGGAACTGGGACCCGGTATACTGAGGAGCAACCAAGCCTGCACGCCCTAACAAAGACCCAGGGCAGACCCCCTCCCCGCCTCGCCCCCCCGAAAAAAGAACAACTTTGGCACTAACCGAAGACTTTAGTATAAAGTCTTAGTATAAAGCTTATGTTCAGAGCCCTCTTTTACACTCAGAAAATTAAAAGCCGTTAACTGCTGGGAGGTGCTTCGGGAGCTGTGTGTCTCTATGCCTTTGATGCGCCCCCCCAACCACTTGCTTTTTGAACACTTTCTCTTGTTCTGATGTTACCGAATGTTCTAGACTTATTCTGTATCTTCCATGCCCCACCCTTTGAGTCATCCATTTCTCCCAGGAGCCTTGGCGCCTTTTTTGGAAGACAGTTTGAGAAACTAAGATCTCAGCACTGGGCCTTTGAAATCTTCCATTTTAAGAGTGGTTCTGATATTTTGAAAGTGAAAGTGAAGTCACTCAATCGTGTCCGCCTCTTTGTGACCCCATGGACTATAGCCTACCAAGCTCCTCTGTCCATGGGATTCTCCAGGCAAGAGTACTGGAGTGGGTTGCCATTTCCTTCTCCAGGGGATCTTCCCGACTCAGGGATCGAACCCGAGTTTCCCGCATTGGAGGCAGACGCTTTAACCTCTGAGCCACTAGGGAATTTTGGAATCATATACAATGTTAGACTGGCTTTCAGTTAATAGGTGTAATAGTTCCTGGCATCCTGGATAATTGTGATGGATACAGTTTTGTTTAGAGGTAAGAATGAGGCATTTGAGGTTAAATAAAGCAGTTTATATCACCAATGGATGCAGGGATGCCCCAGCTGTGTGAAGTGGGCAGTGCCCAGAGGCCCCCTCCTGGTTGAGCGAGGCTGGGGAGGTTTCCTTATTGGGGGTAACTGTTGACCAGTCCCAGCCCAGCTCAGCTATCACCTTCTTTAAAATTGAAATACAGGTGATTTCCAATGTTGTATTACTTTCTGCTGTACAGCACTGAGGCAGTTACCCATGTGTGTATATGTATATGTATGCCCACATTCTTTGTGTGCTCTTTGCAGCGTAGCTTCCTGTAGCGTCCTGAGCACAGCTCCCCGTCCTGCACAGTAGGCCCTTGCCTGTCACCGTCCTGTATGCAGTAGTTTGCATCTGCTAGCGTGGACTCCGTCCCTCCCCCTGCTGACCACAAGGCGGCCCTCTGTGTCTTGGCATATGTTTCTGAGTCCCAAATAGGTGGATCTGTGTCGTGGTTTAGAGTCTCCATGTGGGTGATGTGTGGTACCTTTCTCTTTCTGACTTTACTCAGTATGATCATCTTCAGTTGCGTCCACGTTGCTGAGATGGCATTGTTCCATTCCTTTTTATGGCTGAGTAATAGTTCGCTGTCTGTACCACATCTTTATCCATCTCTTTGTCGATGAACATTCAGGTTGTCTCTGTGTCTTGATTACTGTAAGGTTGTTAAGAGTGCTGCAGTGGACTTTGGGGTTTCATGTATCTTTTTGAATTAGTTTTGTCTGGATATATGCCCAGGAGTGGGATTGCCGGTTCATATGATAGCTCTATTTTCAGTTTTTTGAGGGGCCTCTGTACTGTTCTCCATGGTGGCTGCACCAGTTTACATCCCCACCGACAGTGTTGGAGGATTGCCTCTTCTCCCCACCCTCTCCAGCGTTTGTTGTTTGTAGATTTTTCAGTGATTGCCATTCTGCCCAGCATGAGGTGCCTCATTGTAGTTGTGATTCAGCTGTAATCGCTTCTTTCTTTCCTTCCTGAAAGAGCTCCATTGTTGCTGCATCTGTGACCCTCAGCATTGATCCCACTGTTTGCATCTCCTGTTCCTGAGAATCTGTGAGCTTTTTGAGGTCAGGGATTGTGTCTCGTCTTTGTATAATCTTTAGAACACAGTACAGTAAATGAGGACTTCTGCATGTTTTGGTTATGAATGCGCTGAATTCAGAGTATCATACAAACAATATCACAGAATCATTCCTGAACAATATTTATTGTCGTTCACTTGTTTGCTCAACTGTATCTGACTCTGCGACCCCGTGGACTGCAGCATGCCTGGTTTCCCAGTTCTTCACCATCTCCCTGAGTTTGCTCAAACCTATGTCCATTGAGTCGGTGATGCCATCCAACCATCTCATCCTCTGTTGCCCTCTTCTCCTCCTGCCCTTAATCTTTCCCAACATCAGCATCTTTTCCAATGAGTTGGCTCTCTTATTAGGTGGCCAGAGTATTGGAGCTTCAGCATCAGTCCTTCCAGTGAATATGCAGGGTTGATTTCCTTTAGGATTGACTGGTTTGATCTTGCTGTCCAAGAGACTCTCAAGAGTCTTCTCTAGCACCACAGTTCAAAAGTATCAGTTCTCTGATACTCAGCCTTCTTTATAGGCCAAGTGTCACATCAGTACGTAGCTACTGGAAAAACCATGGCTTTGACTGTATGCACCTTGGTAGGCAAAGTGATGTCTCTGCTTTTTAATACCCTAAATTTGTCATAGCTTTTCTTCCAAGGAGCAGGTGTCTTAATTTCATGGCTGCAGTCACCGTCTGCAGTGATTTTGGTGCCCAAGAAAAGAATATACAGGTTTTGGAGCCCAAGGCAAAAAACCTGAACAAGGTACAGGTTTCACTCAGGTTTGAAAAGCTGAGTGAATATGCCAAGTTAAAATGCAAGTTCAAGATGGCGATGAGAGTCATTGACCTGATCTGAGGTTGATGATTGCATTAATGTCCTCACAGTTCTCTGCTGCAGGACTTCAGAAGATGGCTGGGAGTCAGGAGGCTTTGCTGGAGGAAGTGACATTTTGTTTGGTTTTACTTTTTTTAGTTTCTAAACATTTTATTGGAGTATAGTTTATGTATAGTGTTGTATTTCAGGTATACAGCAGAATGAATCAGTCACGCATATAATACATTCTTTTTTTTTAAAGATTCTTCTCTTGTAGGCTATCACAGAATACTGAGCAGAGTTCCCTGGCCTATAGAGTAGGTCATTGTTGAGTATGTATGTGTCTTCGATATAAAAGTGTGTGTCCTTTCTAAGCTCCTGATTTATCTCCTCCCCACTTTTCCCCCTTTGGTAACCATAAGTTTGATTTCTATAAGTCCATTTCTGTTTTGTGAAAGAGTTCATTTGTATCATTTTTAAAAAGTAGATGCTACATATGAATGATAAGTGTATGATATTTGTCTTTCTTTGACTGACTTCACCAAGTCTGGTTTGGTTTTAAACATGGATGGGGTGTGGATGGGCTGTGGACCAGAACGTTGGGAGTGGGAGGTGCAGGGTTCTTCCAGGGAGAATTGGGAGGTCCGTCTGCTGACATAGGACATTCGGAAGGAGACCAGAGTGCTGAAAGGGTAAGCAGGGGTCCTGGGAAGAGGTGTGTCAAAGCTTGTGGAGTGACTGTCTCAGTTAGGCAGCTGGTAGGTTGGAGATTGTGAGCAGGGGAATGTGGATGAGAGAAAAATTTGAGCAAGAGTCATCCAGGGTAGAGACTGGAAACTGGTAGCTCACAGGCTGAATAAGGGAGCGTATCTCATGAACTGCTGTAGAATTTTAAACCAATATTTAGAAGTTGGGGAATTTTATTTAAAAATTCAGAGTTGACACTCCTCTTGAACAGGCCACCCGGTAATTCTGGGCTCACGTGGTCCATGGTGACAGTTGGCAGAAGCTGAGCGGAAGATGCCCCTGGAGCAGGCCTCACCCTGTCGCCGTGAACGTGGCCCACCTCCCCATGGCCATCGACCCTGCCTGCATGTCTCCTGTGTACATTTGAGCTTGGGGTCCTTGGTTCAGAGGTGTGTAGAAGGCAGCCTTTTGTGTGTTGGGTGCAGGCTTTTGTGGCGTTTGTAGTGGTGAGATACAGGGGAGCCAGGTCTGGGCGAGGGAGAGGAAGTGAAGGAGTGTGTGTGGGGCGGTTATACTGGACGACCCTGGAAGAAAAGCTCACTGGTGACCAAGTGCTTGTAAGGCCCAGGAGATAGCTGTACCAGATATCTGATCTCCTGTACAACAGAAAGTTCTTAGTGAAGTGTGGTTGATTTACAGTGTTGTTTTGGTTTCAAGTATACAGTAGTGTGATTCACTTTCATATATATATATATATATAATATATCTATTATATATATGGCTTCCTTGGTGGCTCAGCAGTAAAGAATCTGCCTGCAATACAGGAGACTTGGGTTTGATCCCTGGCAACCCACTCCAGTGTTCTTGCCTGGGAAACCCCATGGACAAAAGAGCCTGGTGGGCTACAGTCCATGGGGTCATGAAAGTTGGACACAACTTAGTGACTAATATATATATATATATATTAGTAGATATATATCTACTAATTTATGTAGATATATATATTCTTTTCCAGAATTTGCACATCTGTGTCTATATTCTTTTCCAGAGTTTTTTCCATTATAGATAATTAGAAGATACTGAATATATTTCCATGTGCTGTATGGTCCTTGTTGGGTTATCTGTTTTATACATAGTCATGTGTATATTTTCATCCTGAACTCCTAGTTTATTCCTTCCTTGACCTTTCCCTTTTGATAACCATAAGTTTCTTTTCTGTGTCTGTGGGTTTGTTTCTCTTTTGTAGAGAAGTTCATTTGTATCATTTTTTAAGATTCCGTGTATAAGCAATATCAATGGTGCCTGTCTTTCTCCATCTGACTTCCTTAGTGGGATCATCTCTAGATCCATCTATGCTGCTGCAGTGTTCTGTATAACAGATCACTCAACACCCTAGAAGCTTTGAACAGTCCACTCTCTACTGTCTCACCAGGAGTCTAGGGGTAGCTCGGCTGGGAGTCTGTGGTCCAGGCTCTGCGGGCGCCCTGGGTCCCCGCCCCCAGGCCTCAGTGCTCACCTGTCCAGAAGCTGCAGGTGCTCACCTGTCCCTGGAAGCCTCCGTGCTCGCCTGTCCCTGGAAGCCTCCGTGCTCGCTTGTCTGGAAGCTTCAGGTGCTCACCTGTCCCCGGAGGCCTCAGTGCTCACCTGTCTAGAAGCTGCAGGTGCTCACCTATCCCTGGGAGCTTCCGTGCTCGCTTGTTCCCAGGAGCCTCCATGCTTGCCTGTCCGGAAGCTGCAGGTGCTTACCTGTCCCTGGGAGCCTCAGTGCTCACCTGTCCAGAAGCTGCAGGTGCTCACCTGTCCCTGGAAGCTTCTTTGCTCGCCTGTCCCTGGGAGCCTCCTTGCTCGCCTGT
>SJYV01029312.1:3878-32444 GCA_006410875.1 Neotragus pygmaeus | reverse complement strand
ATGTGTATAAGAGACAGCCTGTCCCTGGAAGCCTCCGTGCTTGCCTGTCCAGAAGCTGCAGGTGCTCACAGCGGGGCCACTGGAGACTGAGGTAGGGGGCGGGGGGGTGGAGAGAGTGGACCCCACAAGGGGTCCCTGTCGTCTATGCTCTGACCCCAGAGAGACGTGTCGTTTCTGGTTTGTGTAGGTGATCCCATGACGGAAGAGACTGCATGGGTGTGAACCCCGGAAACGGGGACTCCGGGGGTGACCCCGAGGGGTACTGTATGGGGGCGGCCACCGCAGTGGCCGAGAGGCCACACTCCTTGGCTGTGCCTTCTGGCGCTCTGGCCTCTGTCTGTGTTGCCAGCGTAGTCCCCCTGGGACAGAATTATTCGTGATTCTGATTGTTCTGTTCCACTGACTCATTGTTCACTTGTGATATCCTCCTGTAATGAAAATTGAAACAGTTTTGGAGTTTGAAAGAGCATGATCATTCTCTTAATTGTATAGTCTTGTAGACTTGAGAGGCTGCAAGGCAGTGCCTTGATCAGCGTCAGAAGGCTGCAGAGTGAGTACTGGACAAGGCAGGGCTGCGGAGGGTCGGTTCCGCCCTGTCTCCCGGCCTGCGGGCCCCAGCACCCGGAACATCATTGTGTAAAAACGGCATCGCAAGCAACTTCTCATGCTTCAGCTGTTAAATTAATTAAGTCTTCTGTGAATTTTATTTTCCCCGCTGTGAAAGAATTCAGATGTTATACTGAAAATTTACCCAGTGTCTCTTAATATATATACATCTGACATTTGGTTTTACCAAAGGATTAAGTGCTTATAGAACAGAAGTCGGCTAAACGTCTAAAATTATGCTATTTAAATGCTGAGATTTGGATGGCTCAGCTCTCTTCACCTGGCCCAATGCTTGTGTTTAAAATAGCCTGACCCATGGTATGAGGTGCAACTTTTCCCTGCTTCCTTTGTGATTTCCCTTTCAGAGTGCATTTTATTAGTCCTGTTGGTATTCCTTTCTCACTGGAATATTTCTTGCTTTATGTTTAAGTCGTTGCCCCATGCGTTTGCCGGCCAGAGCAGGAGCCTTGTGACTCTGACATAATCTTGCAGTGGGGTTTCTCTCCAGGTTTGACATTTTTAAGCTGAGGTTAAAAAGCATGTAGGTAAAATTTTGTGTTTGTTTTCACCTTCTGTGTGCACTTGGAAGAAAGCCCACTGAATTTATCAGATTCTTGGGGAAACCTACGATCTCCCAACTATTAATGACCCTCGGTGTTTAATGCAGTTTTGTCCTCTAGTTGTGATGGATTTTGTTGTTTTGCGTGTGTAGTTTGTGTGCAGACATTTCTACATTTCTGAAAATGGAGTCTCAGCATTTTTCCCATAAAAACTCAAAACCAAAACACGTACTTGAGTATTTTGACCCATAGTTTTTGTACTTCTTTGATGATTGTTTATATATTTAGAATTGCTAGAAATAACAATTTTTGCAATTTAATGTTTTTAGATGTTTTACTTCTCTAGGTTCAAAAAATTCTAGCCTCTCCTTAAATGACACCACATTTTTTAAGTATGACATTACAGATGCAGCCACAACGTCAGCTGAACAACTGCTCTTTGCAGACAATTTTAGTCACATAGCTGGTGTGAGGATTAGTGTTTGTCTAAATTGGGGCCCCATGGAAGAGAATTTCTGAGCTTCTAAAATAATACCCAGTTTTCCTAGGTAATGTTTATCATTCTCTTCCCTTTTGAAGAGACTTTATTATATAACAGGAATGNTGTGAGGATTAGTGTTTGTCTAAATTGGGGCCCCATGGAAGAGAATTTCTGAGCTTCTAAAATAATACCCAGTTTTCCTAGGTAATGTTTATCATTCTCTTCCCTTTTGAAGAGACTTTATTATATAACAGGAATGCTGTTAAGATCTCTCCTGGTAATTGTATGGCCAGAGTCCTTTTAAAAGTTAAATTATTCTGGGATGTGGTAGCTCTAAGGCTGTGTGTATATTGTCCAGAGCGATTTTATAAATAGAGCGTTCCTTTCTCCAACTCCTACCTTACTCCTCAATAATTCAGTTTCCTGGCTGGTTATTTCTTTGTTTCCATGTTTAAAGACAGCGGGTTTTACCCAGAGCCCCATTTTAAGGGTATAGCAAAAACTAGTGCGGGTAGCAGTCTAGTTCATTTTTTCAAATCCTCATTACATCGCAGGACTCAGTAGATGAGTAACGCACTCTGCCGTCAGAGCATGTCCCATCAGCAGCAGGGCTGGCTCTGGGGAGATGCAGGGAATGAAACAGGGCATCTCACACTCTGGGTTTAATTTATTGACTGGCTTTGAAATTAGGAGCAGTTATGGTCTTTTCTGGTTAAATTAGGCTGATTTCTACCTTAACCACTAAGTTGTGTTTGTTTTATTCTTTAAAAATGTTTATTGGAGTATCAGTTCAGTTCAGTTCAGTCGCTCAGTTGTGTCCGACTCTCTGCGACCCCATGAATCGCAGCACGCCAGGCCTCCCTGTTCATCGCCATCTCCCGGAGTTCACTCAGACTCATGTCCATCGAGTCTGTGATGCTGTCCAGCCATCTCATCGTCTGTTGTCCCCTTCTCCTCCTGCCCCCAAACACTCCCAGCATCAGAGTCTTTTCCAGTGAGTCAACTCTTCGCATGAGGTGGCCAAAGTACTGGAGTTTCAGCTTTAGCATCATTCCTTCCAAAGAAATCCCAGGGTTGATCTCCTTCAGAATGGACTGGTTGGATCTCCTTGCATTCCAAGGGACTCTCAAGAGTCTTCTCCAACACCACAGTTCAAAAGCATCAATTCTTTGGCACTCAGCCTTCTTCATTATTGGAGTATAGTTGATTTATAATGTTGAGTTAATTTCAGGTGTATAGCAAAGTGATCCAGTCATACATATACACGAATTCACTCTTTTTCAGATTCTTTTCCTGTATAAGTTAGAGAATATAGGGTTCCCTGTGCTGTATAGTAGGTCACTGTTGGTTATCTGTCATAGCTGTGTGTTATGTTTATTGTATTGCCAGCTCTGACAGCTTGAAGGTAACATATAGCACAAAAATTTTATCATACTTTTTGTGTAACACCGAGACCACACAGTGTTGGGGTCTAACAGTCCAGGTGTGGCAGTCCTGGCTCTGCCAGTTTTATGTTGAAACTTTTCATTGCTGAACTTTTCTGCACCTCAGCTGTTTGCAGATGTACACTTCCTGGTTATTGTGTCGCCCTCTAACTCCTTCACTGGCTCTTTCGGAGTCTGACATGGGCAGACGTCAATGAGATCATCAGACACCTGAAAAGTTACAGTTGGAGTAGGTGCTGTGACGGGCAGATTGGTGCGTGCAGAGATGACAGATGTGGTGGGGTTTGGTGGAGGGAAGTCAGCGAAGGAATGTGGAAAAGGACCTCTTTTGCTTGAAGTTGTGTAATAGTTGTGTTGCTTGCCTTTCTCATGGCTTTTGTTATTTCCACTTTTAGATCCCTTATCTGTGTATTTCATCTGAACCCCATTTTAGAAGTGGGTGGGAAGTGGATAACAAAGTAAATGAGAGTAAGCATTTTGAGGGCAGGGATAATTTTTTAAATGAATAGGCTTTTAGAGTAGTTTTAAGTTCACAGAAGAGTTCGGCATAAGGTCCAGAGGGTTCCCACATACCCTATTCTCCCCGACAGTTTTCCTTGTTGTTCATTAAACATTTTGTATTAGTGTGGTATATTGATTTTACTTGATGAACCAATATGGATATATTATGATTAAGCACAATCAATATAGTTTAAGTGTTGTAAAGCTCTTTGGGGTCTGACAAATGCCCTAAAAATCCCCTGTCCTCCACCTGTTTATCCCTCTCTTCCTCCCTGCCCTCATTGGCATTTTTTTGTCTCAGTAGGTCTGCCTTTTCCAGAACGTTCCATAGTTAGAACCATGTAGCTCTTTCAAATTGGCTTTGTTCTCATCCTTGTCTTCTCGTGGCTTGGTAGCTCACTTTTTCTTTCTTAAAAAAACATTGATTCATTTATTTGGCTGCACCAGCTCTTAGTCATGGCTTGTGGAGTCTTTACTTGTGGCAGTGGGGGGTCTGTTAATAGTTCCCTGACCAGGGATCGAACCTGGGCCCCCTGCATTGAGAGTACAGAGTCTTAGCCACTGGACCACCAGGGAAGTCCCTCATTTTTTCTTCTTTTTCTTTTCTTAGCATCTAAAATAAAAAAAGAATTTCAACCCTGTTCACTCGCTTTTTTCTTATTGCAGAATAATACTCCATTGGATGGATGTTTATTCACTGACCTACTGAAGGACATTATGGTTGCTTTTGAGTTTTGTCAAGTCTGAATGAAGCTGCTGTGAGCATTCATGTGCATGCTGTATGTGGACATGCGTTTTCAGTTCATTTGAGTGAATACTTAATGGTTTATGGTTTGCATGGTGAGACTGTTTAGCTCGGTAAGAAACTGCTAACCTGTCTTCCGGAGTGCCTCTGTTTTTGCCTTTCTGTCAACAGCGACTGATGATTTCTGTTGGTTGACCCTCTTCGCAGCACTTGGTGTTGCCTGGTGTTTTGGATATGGCTCTTGGAATAGGTGTGCAGGGATAGTTCATTGTCCTGCTTAGCCGTTTCCTGATGACATACGACGTGGAGCATCCTTTCATGTGCTTAGCTTACTTGCCATCTGTACATCTCCTTCGGAGAGGTGTCTGTTCAAACCTTTTACTACTTTTCAGTTGGGTTGTTTGCTTAGTTCTTGTTGAGTTTTAAGAGTCTCTTGTCTATTTTGCATAAAAGGCCTATTTCAAATGCATATTTTGCAAACCTTTTCTCTCATTTTCTGCCTTGTCCTTTCCTTCTCTTTCTTGTATCTTCTGCTGAGCAGAAGTTTTTGATTTTAATGAAGTCCAACTTACTGCTTTTCTCTTTCAGGGACTGTGTTATTTATAAAGTCATCATTTATTTATAAAGTTATTTATTATAAAGTCATCCACCCAATCCACAGTCACCTAGATTTATTCCATGTCATCATCTAGAAGTTTTATAGTTTTACATTAGGCCTGTGATCCATTTTCAGTTAATTTTTGTGAGACATCTGTACCTAGATCCACTTGTTCTGCCTGTGAGTGTCCAGCTGTTCCAGTACCATTTGTTGCAAAGACTATCCTTTCTCTACTGGGTTGTCTCTGCTGCTTTGTCAAGATCTGTGTCATTCTATTTCTGGGCTCCCTGTTCATTTCCATTGACCTGCTTGTCTGCTTCCTCACCACCACCTCGCCGTCTTGACGATGTCAGTCCTTCAGCCTTGTTCTTTTTCAGGATTATGTCGGCTGTTCTGGGCTGGAATGATTTTCCGTATCTGAAGAATCAGCCCTTGCAGACTTTCCCAGTGGTCCAGCGGTTAAGAATCCGCCTTCCAGTGCAGGCCATGTGGTTCTGTCCCCGGTCGGGGGACTAAGATTCCCCGTGCCACGGGGCAGCCAAGCCTGTGTGCCCCAGCTGGAGAGCTGGCACCCTGCAAGACACACCAGCGTGGCCAAAGGAAAAACCAGCACTCGCTAAACGCTCTTTGTTAAGTACCAGTTTTTCAATATGGCAGCTGTGGTGGTCTTTTAAAACTCAAGTCTGATCTGTTATTCTGCCCAGGTGCCGCCTCTGTTTTCCCACTGCAGTGAGGGTCACATTGAAAGTCCTGACCTGGGCTGCTTTCTTGGCTTTGAATGTCTTTCCCCTGAGGTCTGCAGGGCTGATGCTCCTTTGTCTATTTCAAGTCCTGTTCACATGCAACTTTCCCACCAAGGATCCTGTGATCATTTTATCTGAGATCTCAGTTTGCTCCCCTTTCTCTCCTTTAAACTCTATACTCTCTCAGCCTCTCTTAGCCTGCTCTTTTCTTCATAACCGTCATCACCTTCAAAACCCTATGTACTTACTTATTTGCTATGTTTATTTTATCATTTATTCTCTCTCTCTACTTAGAATTTAATTCCAAATAGCAGAGTTCTTTGTTTTGTTGGCTAATGTGTCTTCAGCAGATAAAACATTGTAGGTTTTCAATACGTTTCATTAAAAAAAATGAGTAAGTGAGTGAACGATAAACGGTGCCGTGTAGAGCATTCATTATGCGGAAGGAGGCTGAGTGCCAGTCCGTTCGGTCCCACCTGATCCTTAAACTCAGGATCTTTTAAGACCAACTCAAAATCTAAATCAAACCAAGATCAAAGTTTGACAGAATGTATTGAGTCTGACAAGGTGCAGCTGCTCCTGGTGGTAGTGGGTCTTCCTGACTGTGTAACTTACGAGTAGCTTAGGAGCAGCAGCTGAGTCAAAATAGAAGCAGAACCACTGATTCGTTAAACTTTCTAAACACAAGTCGCCTACTGTGTGTCTCAGCTAAGAGAACTGGGATTTCCCTGAGTGTAAGGACGATGAAGAAAAGTTATGACCAACCTAGATAGCATATTCAAAAGCAGAGACATTACTTTGCTGACCAACCGTCTAGTCAAGGCTTGGTTTTTCCTGTGGTCATGTATGGATGTGAGAGTTGGACTGTGAAGAAGGCTGANGGTCTCCCGCACTGCAGGTGGGTTCTTTACCAGCTGAGCCACAAGGCAAGCCCTATTAGATGTATACTTGGTGCTATCTCCTGCCACTTCAGTGATTAGAGGGGCTTTGGCAGAAAACCCTATAAATGACCAGTATGTCGATATGACTGTTTTACAGAGTAGTGTGTGTGCTAAGTCACTTCAGTTGTGTCTGACGCTTTGCAACCCTATGGCCTGCAGCCCCCTAGGCTCCTCTGTCCTTGGGGTTCTCCAGGCAAGAATCCTGGAGTGGGTTGCTATGTGCTCCTTTAGATCTTCCGGACTCAGGGACCGAGCCCTCAGCTCCTGCGGCTCCTGCACTGCAGGCAGGTTCTTGCCCACTGAGCCCCTGGGGAAGCCCTTTAAAGAGCAGCACTTCATGCCTAATCTGAACGCATTGCTGCTGTGACACCGTGAGGCCGCCCAGCGGATAGCTAGGTACCCAAACTCTGTTCTGGGACAACCCGGGCCAGACTGAGAGGCATCGGTGCCTCAGGGCTATGTAAAATCCTCAGAATCGTTATCAGATCTCCAAAAATGTCTTTTTCTCTGTAAGAGAAGGAACTCCGAAAGTATTCCTTAAGTAAATGTGAGCTTTTTCATCCAAGTTAGAGAAACAGAAAAACCAGTTCATGATTTTACAATAACAAGTCCTGTAATAACAATTAAACCACTTATTCAATAAAGAAAATGTTCCAGAACCATACCACACTGCATGTTATCCATATCATAATGAGAAGCAGAATTTCTCACTAATTCACAAATAAAATAAGTAGCATTCAGGAGGATCCCGAAGCTCACGCAGGGTGATGGTGACGTGGCCCGTGAGTGACGGAGCCGGATTCTGGACTCGGGTCCCTTTGCTCACGACGTTGATTCCCGCTGCACAGGTCTATGCCTGTCTGCCGCGCTGAGGACAATCNCGAAGAGTTGACTCATTGGAAAAGACTGTGATGCTGGGAGGGATTGAGGGCAGGAGGAGAAGGGGATGACCGAAGATGAGATGGCTGGATGGCATGACTGACTTGATGGACGTGAATCTGAGTGAACTCCAGGAGTTAGTGATGGACAGAGAGGCCTGGCATGCTGTGATTCATGGGGTCGCAAAGAATCGGACACGACTGAGCTGAACTGAAGGACGATGAAAAGAGAAATGTGGCAATGACGGAGAAATGCCGGTGTGTCTGAAATGAGAGACTTCAGACTTTAGAAAGTTCATGGTGCTGTCTTCCAGAGCAACACCATGGCCAGGACTTCAAAGCAGATCGGTTTACCCACCTGTGTATCCTATTACCTGGGCGGGTAGGTACTTGGCATGTAGTAGGCGTCAAATGAGTGTCAAAAGAATGGATATTATAAGAGGCAATGCATTGTCAGTGACATTGAGGATCTGGGCATCATGGTACTTGCCTTTGTTGTGATTTATTTATCTATAAAAAGAGATATTTTTCTACCTTGAAGAAGTAAGTTGCCTTTGACTTAAAAGTCTCAGGTGAGTACGTTTTCAGCAAATGTGGAATGGGGCTTCAGTTAGTGAATCTTCGGATGCGAGGTTTCACTTCTGCAGTGCTCGTGATTGGCAGGTTCTGGGGCTGGGAAGTTGTGGTTTGTGTGCCCAGCCGAGCAGGACAAGTAGCGAGGTTCAGATTTTCTCTGCCCACAAGCAGTTCACGAAAAGCAGCAGATCCCAAACCAAATTTAGTAAGTTCCGGGAGGAACTGTTTCAGGTGTTTTTATTCTGTTTTAATGAAGTGTAGCTGATTTACAACGTTGTTTTAATTTCTGCTGTGCAGCAGCGTGACTCAGTTATACAGAAACACATTCTTTTTCCTGTTTTTTTTCATGTTCGTTCCTCAGTTCAGTTCAGTCGCTCAGTCATGTCTGATTCTTTGCGACTCCATTGACTGCAGCACGCCAGGCCCCCCTGTCCATCACCAGCTCCCGGAGCTTACTCAAACTCATGTCTATCAGGTTGGTGATGCCATCCAGCCATCTCATACTCTGTCATCCCCTTCTCCTCCTGCCCGCAATCCCTCCCAGCATCAGGGGCTTTTCAGATGAGTCAGCTTTTTGCATCAGGTGGCCAAAGTAGTGGAGCTTCAGCTTCAACATCAGTCCTTCCAGTGAACACCCAGGACTGATCTCCTTGAGGATTGACTAGTTGGATCTCCTTGCAGTCCCGGGGACTCTTAAGAGTCCTCTCCAACATCAAAGTTCAGAAGCGTCAATTCTTCGGTGCTCAGCTTTTTTCATGGTCCAACTCTCACATCCATACATGACTACTGGAAAAACCATAGCTTTGACTAGATGGACCTTTATTTGCAAAGAAGTGTCTCCGCTTTTTAATATGCTGTCTAGGTTGGTCATAGCTTTTCTTCCGAGGAGCAAGTGTCTTTTAATTTCATGGCTGCAGTCACCATCTGCAGTGATTTTGGAGCCGGAGCCCCCCCCCCACCCCGCAAAATAAAGTCAGCCACTGTTTCCACTGTTTCCCCATCTATTTGCCACGAAGTGATGGGACTTGATGCCATGTTCTTAGTTTTTTGAATGTTGAGTTTTAAGCCAGCTTTTTCACTCTCTTCTTTCACTTTTATTAAGAGTCCTTCCCTGCAACATCCCCCTCCCCCATGACAACCACAAATCTGTTCTCTGTATCTGGCAGGTGATCAGTGTAGGTGTTTTTCTTTGAATGGACAGATGCCTTTTTTCCTGCTGAAGAAAGTCGACGTTGTCGTTGGTTGTCAGGGATGAGGAATTAAAGTCTCACTCAGACCCCGAGGGTCTTCTTCCAGACCCTGGTAGTTTCTGTAACTGGGGTCTGTCTAGTGGTGCCTCCAAACACTGTCAGGTCTCAGAATGCGTCCTTCTCCACCCCTGCGGCTCTGCTGACTTCTGCTCCCCTTACACCTCTGCCCCGACTCAGTCCTCAGTTGCATGTCAGCCTTCTGCACATCCCCTGATGCCACGGCCTTTCCCTTGATGCCCTGGCATAGGTCTATGGCCTGTATTCTTTCTGCCAGATGGTTGGTTGGGATTCACCGCTTTTCTTCAAAGTCATAAGTCTTGCCTAATTTCTTCCTGCAGTTACGTCTTTCTATAATTCTAGGATGGTGGTTGAAGAGAACACTCGCATTTCGGTGATGCGATGCATTAAGTGATGGCATTTCAGTGTCCGTAAGTGTTCATATCTGTGAAGTGGAGACTATGTTTTAAACCCAAAGTGGAGGAGGTGTGAGGTGGCAATGGCGGTGGAGACTCTTGGAAAGTCTCATGTCAGTGAAAGTGGGCGCTTCCCCCCTGACCTGAGGAGCTTTGGGTAAGGCCATGGGGTGTCCGGGTCATGGGGGCTCCGTGGTGTGGACCCCAGCTGCCTGCATATGATGAGCTGGCTCTGCCCATCCCGCGGCCGGGCCGGCGATCACGTGCGTTTTTGCTGGATCTGAATTTGTCGTCTTCTGCTTCTTCCCTTGCCCCCCTTCTCCCCTAACATCCTTCCTTCCTCCTTTCTGTCCCAATTTTCTTCCCCCTTTTTTGTTTTAACCAAATATTTGGATATCTCCTATCTGCTGGAGAGTGTGCTTGCTGGGAGTACGAAGCTCGATGAAACAGGGTCCTTGGCCTCAAACGGCCGGGAGCCGTGGGGCGGCTGGCTGGGGAGCAGAGACCTGAGCCTGCGGCCCGGGACCCCAGACCAGCGGTGCCGGGGAGCAAGGCAGGGCCAGCCTGTGGTGGCACCGAAGGCAGGGGTCAGTGACCCGAGGGGTGTCTGGCCAGGAGAAGACACGCTATTGCTGTTACAGTGGTCTGATCAGAAATAGTCTTGAAAAGGTGCTGCTTGCTTTGCTCCTGCTGACTTGCATTTTTCAGTGTAGCCACTAGGGGGCGCAGGACAGTTGGGCTGTGATTTTCAGAGAGGCTCCTGGAACCTTCCTGCCGTGAGGGAGACCTGGGTTCGATCCCTGGGTTGGGAAGATCCCCTGGAGAAGGGAAAGACTGCCCACCACAGTATTCTGGCCTGGAGAATTCCATGGACTGTATAGTCCACGGGGTCGCAAAGAGTCTCAGACATGCCTGAGCGACTTTCACTTTGAGTCTCCTGTCCAGGCAGGAGTGGTCAGACCAGGACTGTGTCCCTGTGTCTTTTCAGGGCACCTGGGACCACATGTGTGTGTGTATGTGTGTGCGTGTAAGTATGTGTGTGCATGCGTGATCGTGCTGGAAAAAGTTTTGCCTTTAAGGAGCAGGTGGTTAGACGGGTGGGCAACTTCCTATTATTGAACTGTGGTCACTGTCAGTTCAGGTGGATTATTATTGATTTGTGTATTTATAGTGCTCAGTTACATTAGAGGGGAGCTTCCATGATAATAACGAAAATATCCTCAAACCTTGGGTTTGTATTTACTCTGAGTACATTCTGGAATGGTGAACAGTGTAGGTGATAAGAGAATGAGAGTTCCTCGTGAGATTAGACCATTTTTCTTGAGGGAAATGGTAGTTTACAACGTGACCCCTTTAAGGCCTTCTCTCTCTCTTTCTCAATTTATTGATTGTAGAGAAAATCTGGGACATGTTGACTTGATCCAGGCAGAGAGAAGAGGCACTTTGACATAAGTAGGTAAATGATCAGAGAGCTGAGGCCTGAATTAATGTTTTTGTGCACATGACTGGAATATTTAAGGGCAAAATTAGATCACATGGCCACAGGTGCCAAATTCCTAAGGATAAGCAAGATGGAACTACTTTCTGCAAAGGTGTACTCTCATAGATTTGTTTTACCCATGGTACAGGACATAGTAGGCATTAAAATAAGTCCCTGTTGAACAAATACAATCAAGAAAAAAATCAACCTTGTTTTTTTCCTCACTGTCTTGTTAAGCAGACATTTTTGAGTGAGTGACATTGACAGAAGGGAGTCTGAGGAGTTAAGGCAGGGTTCCTGTCTTCAAAGAGGTATGATTGGGAGAGAGACACGCACAGAGGATGTTGCAGGAGGTGGTATGAGCTGTGAGCAGAGGAGACTGCGAACAGGGCTTTCAAAGGCGGCTCTGGTCCCGGAGCCTGGAGGAGCTGCTTTTAAAACCCGTTTTCTGCTGGGCAGTCTTTGCCGGGGCAGGGCAGGCCCTCAGACCACACAAGACGGCCCCTAAAGCCACTGCTCCCTTTTGAGCTCTGTGAGCCTGTTTGAAAGTTTCCACGCCATGGCCTCAGGTTGACATTTGTGTCCTGAGGAGGCAGAAGATTGGGAAACTCATAGAAATTGCTTTTGGGGTTTCAGATGCTCGGCTGTGAGGTCCCTTAAGTAATCGTCAGTGAGTACTGAAAGCAGAAGCTGCAGTCAGTTCATATGTAAGTCAAGTTCCTGTATACAGTTATTTGCTAAAAGTGATTATGATGTAAGACCTTGTTTCTTGAAGTGTCAATGAGAACCCAGTTAATCCTTTTCCAAGTTGTTGGAAGGAATTTTAAGTGCTGTTATGAGAGTTCAAGCTTGCTTTTTTCATGGATTTTTTTTTTAAACCTAAGATGCCAGGATCCCTGCCCATGCTTGTATGAATCTTTGAAGGTGAAGTGTAGGTATCTTGTATTTTTCAGTAGTTGCACAAGTAACTTTTCCAGCTTTATGGAGAGGTACTTGGCTGGTACCATGGTGTGGTGTGAATTGAAGGTGCACTGCATGCTGATGGATCTTCTTGTGTGTTACATGGTTGAAGGCATTTGGTACCAGGGTGGCTATGACTGCAGCAAGTAGTATATTTGCCCCCGACTCTTGTCTGTAGGACAGCAGTGAGATTTCATTTCCTGGACCCAGTGCATCCTTCTAGGGCATCTTGTGATCAGCACCTGGCAGCTGCATTCAGTCTACAGGTGCAGTTGGGATTCCCTTTTAGTAATTAGCCAGAGAGAAGCCATTTAAAGAGTGTATTGCCATTAAGGCCCATGTTGACTTCTGATCTCATCCTGCCTCCAAGAAATCTTGGAATTTATGGAAATCTCTTTAATCTCATAAACTTTTGTTTCTTCTGTTGTATCATTTTATCATTTTATGTCATTTTAGTAGGTTGCTAATATTACAGTAGAGAATTATCTTAACACTTGGAGTGTGCAGATGAAGGGATATATGGGAATTCTTCATGTGACTTTTATGACTTCTTTTTGGTAAGTCTGAAATTTCAAAATTGAAAGCTAAAAAAAATAAAAGCTGCATGTTTAACATCAATAAGTAGATTTGTAATACACAATGTACTTTTTCATGCATTAAGCTGAATTTTACTTGAACTTGGGGAATGATTCTGTCACTTTTCCTTTGTAAAAAATTAAGACACTTACCTCATGAAAGTCCTTTTTCTGCAGTCTTGTTTGAAAGTGTCATCTTTCTATAGTCAAAATCCCATTTAAAGCATGTCTATATGTTTGTTTCTGTAAAAAACATGTTTATAGAGAACTAAGTACACCCTGTTTTTTTTCTTTTTGTAATAGCTTTTTTGAGATAAACAGTTTGCATACCATACAATTCACCTGTTTAAAATGTACAATTCAGTGGTTTTTACAATATTCATCGAATTGAGCAACCGATACTATTATCACATATACAATATCTTTATCACCCCCAAAACTCCAGAAGGGTTGATCCTTCAATGAAACACTGTTGCTATGATGGAAAGACCAGGGATGCAGGAAGGATGTGATTGACAGATGACCTTTGAATGAGGCACACTGTATGTAGGAGAACCATCCTTCGATTTCACTAGTATTATTGAAATCATTACAGCTCTTTGATTCTTTTTTCCTTAAAAAGGTAGTTATAGCAGTTTCCCTCGTGGTCCAGTGCTGAGGACTCTGAGCTTCCAAACAGGGGCATGGGCTCCGTCCATGGTCGTCAGGGAACTAAGATCCCATAGCATCTCCCAAAAAGGTAGTTATACTGTGCGCTGTGTTGGTATTTATTTGCCTAGTGGGTAGATTTCAGACTAATCTATATCCGAATTCTGTGTCTGCAGGATACGTTTAAGTTTTCATTTAAAGGTTCTGAATTAACATCCCCTAGTCTGTTAGAGTCGGGTTTGTTTTGAATCCATCTGTCACAGCTCAGAGGACTATCTTTACGTATCTTTGTGCAGTGGTCTTCAGTGAATTCCCACCTTCTTGTGGATTGGAGCCCCCGGGGTGGCAGGGGCCCGCGTGACCCATCCATCAGCTCAGCTTCTGCCTTCCTCCTTCTCACCTTTTCTTCCTCCAGTTTCTCCAGTGACTTAGTCACTGAAATTGTGGTAGCTTTTTGGTTGAGCCATTTGTATAAGTAGCCATAAATTGCTTTATTTCTTAATAAAGGTCTTAAACCTTACTTAAATACCAGGCTTCCCTGGTGGCACAGCTGGTAAAGAGTCCGCCTGCAATGTGAGAGACCTGGGTTCGATCCCTGGGTTGGAAAGGTCCCCTGGAGGAGGGAACAGCTACCCACTCCAGTATTCTAGCCTGGAGAATCCCATGGACTGTGTAGTCCATGGAGAGTTTAGTAATTTAAGTCATTGTAATTCTGTTTAAGAAAGCAGGTGGAAACATTTCAAAGCTATAGTGCATACGTTTCTGATATATAGGGCCTATAGTCTGCCTGTAAAAAGAGGGTCACTTCTTCCTTTGAGGGTCTCCTCCTGCGCAAAATAAAAGGTGTTAATCACTTATCCTGCGGTGACTGATGAAGTGGTTTTGTAGACTTCTGTCACTTTACTCATCAGCCCATCAGCAGTGCCCACGGAGGCCCGGGAAATTCTCCTTTATCTCTTTGCTAACTTATCATGGCAGAGATGGTCTTTCAGCATCTGGAAATAAAGGAATCTCCCATCATCTTTGGGCTTTGAAAACTGTGTAGCATGTAAATTGCTGCGCAAAGTCATCACTTTCAGTTTGGAAAGCAACACAAGTTTGTTGCAATAAACAGATCAAGACACAGTTGTTTCTCTCCCTGTACCATGCTTTCCCTGTGATAACTGGTGCAAATGGTTTATTTACACTCTCCCTTCAGTTTCTCATAAAATGTATGAAACCATGCATTCACACTTTTTAATTTCCGCATACACACACATACAATTTATATCGTAAGTTTTTTGAGAAACAAGATCACACTCTTTCTGCAGAGTGTTCTTTTTTAACTTACCACTTAAAGGAGGAAGGAAAAACCAACATATTACTTTTGTTAAAAGGCAAAAAATCTTTTTGCTTTTTTCAAGTTTTGTCAAATTTTCCCTTAGCAATTAGCATCGGGCTTACCAGAAAGATTTGCTAACTGTAAACCAAAGAATATATACCAGAACCAAAAAAGCTAAAGTATAAGAGAAATTTAGACCAGTGTATGCACTTTCTTGACTAACTGTCATCAGAACGGAGCATTTTTCCTCTCTGCTGCACTTTTCTCGTGTTTCCCCTGACTCAAAGCGTGGCTCATCAGAACCTAGATGTAGGGGAATAAAGCTGCCCTCCGTATCTCCTTCCCCTCTTGGTCCATCAGCCACCCCGTCCTAGAAGAGTCTAGGGAACCCACTTACTATTTTGAAAACTTGAAATAAAGAGTAAGAACCAAGCATTTACTTGTATGAACTATGCCTATACCTCAGGGAAAACATATTTAAGGAATGGAAGATTCTTTTTATAGAGATAATTTTGCTTCAGTAGACTGAGTTCCAAGGTGTGATGCAGTCTAGGCTGCTGACTTAAAGAGACGATCAGGTTTTATGTGCTTAAATCTCACCAGTGGACTTTATCCAGCTTCCAGTTTCCTGGAAATATTAGGGATATTCTAAATGACACTGCGGGAATGCAGTCCTCAGAGGTCACCTTTGGGAGACCCTGGGACAAAGGATCCCGTTACTTCAGCAGATAAATTGCGAGGAAGTGAAGGTGGGGAGAGACCTCAGTGGCTGAGGGAGGTATCCGCACTGCAGGGCATTGGCTCACGGGGGAGGAGCCGAAAAGACGCTTGCAGGTGGTCTGCGGAATTCGAACACTGTTTCATGATGTTAAGGAAATCCTTACTGTTAGAGACACGTGCCGAACGGTTTCTGGATGAAGTAATGTGCTTTCTGAGATTTATTGACACAATTTCTGGGAGAAAGACTGAGTGGGATTTGATGGACCAGGGGTGTCTGTGTATTGATAATTTTTTTCAAAAAACTTTGTTTTTAATTGGAGGATCATTGCTTTATAATGTTGTATTGGTTTCCACTGTACAACAGTGTGAATCAGCCATAAGTATACATGTATCCCCTCCTTTTTAAACCTCCCCGCCCCTCCTGTGTGTAGTTAATTCATCTGACTGTGTCAGGTCTTATTTGCGGCACATGGGGTCTTCCTTGGGTCATGCAGGGTGGCGCGTGGATTCTCTAGTTGTGGCTCAGTAGCTGTGGCTCAGGGGCTGAGTTGCTCCACAGCTTGTGGGATCTTGGTTCTTGGACCAGAGATCGAACCTACCTCCCCTGCATTGCAAGGTGGATTCTTAACCACTGACTTCTTAACCAGGGAAGTCCCTGTTGATAATTGGTGAAGCTGATGATATGTATATGCATGCATATGTAGCAGCTCATTTTACTCTTCCCAGTATTTTTTTGTAGTAAAAAGCTCTTTAAAAAAAGGTTTTTTGTAGGTAGCTAAATGCATAGCCATCTTGCAGGTGAGATCTCCTTTAAATTAGATAATAAAGCTCCTTTAAATGAAGTTTCACAGACCACAAACACAACTCTTAAAATTTTTTAAATTTTAGTTTTTATTTTATATTGGACTCTAGTTGATTTACAACGTTTTGTTTGTTTCAAGTGTATAGCAGAGCGATGCAGTTATACAAGTATCCTTTCTTTTTCAAATTGTTTTTCAGTTTAGGTGAGCAGAGTTCCCTGTGCTGTTCATTCAGTAGGTCCTTATTGGTTGTTTTATAAATAGTAGTGTTAATCCCAGACTCCCAGTTTATCCCCCCTAGTGTTAGTCATTCAGTGAGCCATTCCCGTCTCAGCTGCTGTGTGTAGGTGGTCGCCTGGGATGAGTCCCGACCTCACGGGAGAGGCGTGCTGGTCCTAGTTGGCTGCCTTGCTGTCTCTGGTCTGTCCAGCAGAAGGCACCGTGGGTGCCTTGAGGACCGTGCCCGGCTGCGGGTGACACAGTGTTCTGTCGGCCTGGCCGTGATGGGCAGATGAAGGCGCTGGAGAGGATGCTGTGTGTGGCTTTTTCTTGGGAGTGTGTGTACACACTATACACGGTGTACACTGTACATGGTGTGTACACTATATGTGGTGTACACACAGTGTGTACAGTGTGTACAGTGTGTACACTATACACAGTATACACAGTGTACACACTATACACACTGTGTACACTCTACATGGTGTGTACATACCCAGTATGTACAGTGTACACTATACACAGTGTACACACTATACACGCTGTGTACACTATACACGCTGTGCACACACTACACGCTGTACACACACTATACACGCTGTATGCACACTATACACGCTGTGCACACTATACACGCTGTGTGCACTATACACGATGTGCGCACTATACACGCTGTGCGCACTATACACACTGTGCGCACTATACACTGTGTGCCCTCTGTCTGCAGCACCTCCCCAGATGGTCTGATTCTGTCAAAGAGAATCTGCGATTTTCTGTTTGACTAAATATTGTCTATATTCTCCATTTGTTAAAATCCAAGCACAGTTGGATGTAGCCTTTTGGAAGCTAAACGAACTTCTGTGATCTGGGAAGGAAGCTGTGATGAGTTCTGGCAGTGTGTGTGCTCGTTATAGTGACCAGGTGGTCCATGAGGAGTCCGTGGACACAGGTCGGGTGTGGTGCAGTCTTGGCCTCTGTTGGCCCTTGTTCCATCTTGCAGACCTGAGTCTGCAAGGCTCAGGGACAGTAAAGTCACTTCCCCAGGTCACACAGCTGGTAGGTTGTGGAACCTGATTTTAACTCCATTTTCGACACCCTTATTTTGTGAATTCTACATTCATAGATTTCGATATTAAAGTATTCTTCTCTAGGGAAGTATTTCAGAGTCACCTGTGGTTTTGAATTTATTTTTTTATGCACTTAGTTTATCTTTGGCTGCACCGAGGGCTAGCTGTGGTGCGTGGGTGCAGAGGTTGGAAGGCCCTGCCGCACGTGGGGTCTGAGTTCTTCACAGAGATTGAAATCCCCATGCCCTGCACTGGAAGGCAGCTTCTTAACCGCTGGACTGCCAGGGAGGATCGGACTTTCAGTTTCCTGTGAAACTGTATCTCAGAGCTCGCTTTCTTGTTTAGCGGAAGCATAAAGAAACCAGTCCTCTTTTTACATGCTTTGCTTTGTTTGGGTTTGAGGAGGTAAAAGTTCTCTCATCCATTAATTGTTTAAAAAAGAAGGGTGTATCCAGGGTGTACTAAATGATAGAGTGACACGATTCTGTGACGCTGTTGGGTTTGTGGGGTTTGCTCGGCTCGTGTACATAGCTGATGGGGAGGTGGGGAAGTGGCCGCTTCCCTTGGTCACCGTGGGGTCTCCGGGGAAGGTAGCCGCGATGGGGGGCCTGTGGGGCCTTCGCATCTGGAGCTCTCTGTTTTCAGGCTGCAGGTTCTGGGCTGTGTTGACGTCCTTATCATCTGGGCTCAGAAGTCCTCAGTGCACCAAACCAGAAAGATCAGCACGGGGATGGAAGGATTGCACTCTTCTGGGAGTTCCTGATGTTCATAGACACTCGTGGATGAAGAAGATATGCAGTCGCTGATAATATAAAATGCATTGTAGACACAGAGTCGTCCTAGTTACTGTCAAGGTGGCTGAATTCCGTGTTGGAGTGGTTGTCACCCAGCCTCAGGGATGGGGACAGCGACCTTTGCCGTGTCCTTGCTTCCTTTCCGAGGTTGTCAGCCTCTTGTGGTTCTGATGTGTTTGCCCACCACAGCTGATCCCGGCTGTCTGGGCCAAGGATGAACAGAAAGACACCGCCCTCCTCCTGAAGGACACGCCCCAGAAGTAGCACAGTCACGTCTGCTGACGTCGGGTGGGCGAGAACATAGCCGGAACCCACCACATGGAGCTCAGGGGAGCCGGGAGGGCGAACTCACTGCTGGTGACCATGCCCCCAGCTAAAAATTAAGGGAGCCATTTCTTTGGGAGGCAAGGGTGTGTGAAGAGTTGTGCTGAGTATACTAAATTCCTTTGTTTTAATTGAAGTGTAGTTGGTTTACAATATTGTGTTTATTTCTGCTGTACAGGAAAGTGATCCAGTTAAATTTTTTTTCCTTTATGGTTTATCACAAGATATTGAATGTAGTTCCCTGTGCTCTATAGTAGGACCAAGGTTTTGTCCATTCCTTATGCAGTCCTTTGCCTCTGTTAACCCCAAACCCTGAGCCCACCCACATACCATCGCCGGCCCCCATTCTGGTCTCGTGTCTGTGTGTCTGCTTCACGCCCCGCCCGCCCCCGCCAGCACCCACAGGTCGGTTCTCCTGTCCATGTGTCTGTTTCGGAGATCGGCTGTTTGTGTCTTAGTTNGAGCCCACCCACATACCATCGCCGGCCCCCATTCTGGTCTCGTGTCTGTGTGTCTGCTTCACGCCCCGCCCGCCCCCGCCAGCACCCACAGGTCGGTTCTCCTGTCCATGTGTCTGTTTCGGAGATCGGCTGTTTGTGTCTTAGTTTAGATTCCACCTATTAGTGATATCTTATAGGTGTTCGCTTTCTCTTTCTGACTTATTTCAATTATATACTGAATTCTTTGCTTGGTGCTTTGTAAGTAGTGTCTTTTTCTTTCCTAGGAGATTTTCAATTTCAAGGAATTCTCGGTAGCAGATTTGCTGGAAAACTGAATTTTGGGTAGGATTAGAATCAGCCAATAATAATGCTATATTGCAAATGAGAACAAAATAAGAGGGACTTAAAAGGAATGTCGTTTACTTCTCTCTAATGTGGAACCCAGGCTGGCTCCGCACCAATACTGGAAACACTACCACCGTTAACAGCCCAGACTTAGGAGGCTGCCTTCTGGTTCAGGATGTTGCTTGAACTTCATCCATCAGGTCAGCCGAGAGAAAGGAAGGAAGAAAGAGGGAAGAAGGGATACAGGGGAGCCAGGCATCTTTCATAGAAAATTCCTAGAAGTTGCCACAGCACACTTTTGCTTTCATTTCATTGATCAGAACACCGTCATTTGGCCATGCCTGCGAAGCAAGGCTGGAAAGTGTGTTTTTTCCCCCCAAGCAACAATGAGACTCATCAAAATCAGAGTTTCCGTTACTAAGGAAGAGAATTACCAGCAGGCTCTGCTGCTGCTGCTGCTGCTAAGTCGCTTCAGTCATGTCTGACTCTGTGCGACCCTGTAGACTGCAGCCCACCAGGCTCCCCCATCCCTGGGATTCTCCAGGCAAGAACACTGGAGTAGGTTGCCATTTTTTTCTCCAATGCATGAAAGTGAAGTCGCTCAGTTGTGTCCGACTCTTAGCGACCCCATGGACTGTAGCCTACCAGGCTTCTCCATCCATGAGATTCTCCAGGCAAGAGTACTGGAGTGGGTTTCCATTGCTACATGCTGTCAATTTGGGAAGAACAGTCTAATCCACCTACCTGATGTGTTGCAACATGGAAAACGATTAGAAAACATTTTGCTGATTTACAGTTGTGTTCACATGAGACTGTCAGCTATTTCTCCCCTCCCACTCCTTATAAACACTTGGGTTTGTAGGGACGTCTGATGTTTACAGCTCACGGCTGTGTACACATAAGTCACTGTCTTAGGTCGACCCCCAGAGCCTTTCCTGAAAAAGAGCAGTCCCATTTTCCGGTGGATGCATAGTAACCCTGCCTGTCACTGTCTCGTAGTGCTTAAAAGCTACATTGTTTGAGGTTCTGCTTTTCTGAAAGTGGACTTTTTTTTTCCCTACTTTGCTCTCTAGAAGGATTTCCCTCCTTTGTTTTAGAATAGAAACAGTCTGAATGCATAGTTTAGCTGTTTCTGGCTCAAGACTGAAGAAGTTGTGAGACATTGATTCTAACCTAGACCATGTACAGTGACTGCAGAATTTTTATCTTGACTTCTTGTTCTCTGTAAAAAGTGACTTTTTTGCCTATGTAACAGGGTATAAAGATTTGATTTACATTTAAACCTGGAAATGCAAAGAAAATATTTTCTGTTGAAAGGGAAGCCTCTGACGCAATTGGTGGGAATGGAAGTCGGTGCAGTCACTGTGGAAAACAGTACAGAGGTTCCTCATAAAACCAAAAACAGAGCTACTGTCTGAACCAGCGACCTCACCCCTGAGCGCATAGCTGGACAAAATTATAATTCAGAAAGATGCATGCACCCCTGTATTCATTGCAGCACTATTCACAAAACCCAGGATATAGAAACAACCTAAGTGGCCATCGACAGATGAATGAATGAGGAAGATGTGTGTACACACACACACTAGAATATTAGCCGTGAAAAAGAATGAAATAATGCCACTTGCATCAACATGGATGCAACTAGAGGGTATCATGCTAAGTGGAGTAACTCAGAAAGAGAAAGACAAAGACCCTATGTCACTTAACATGTGGAATCTGAAATTGGACACAGNTCAGTTGTGTCCGACTCTTAGCGACCCCATGGACTGTAGCCTACCAGGCTTCTCCATCCATGAGATTCTCCAGGCAAGAGTACTGGAGTGGGTTTCCATTGCTACATGCTGTCAATTTGGGAAGAACAGTCTAATCCACCTACCTGATGTGTTGCAACATGGAAAACGATTAGAAAACATTTTGCTGATTTACAGTTGTGTTCACATGAGACTGTCAGCTATTTCTCCCCTCCCACTCCTTATAAACACTTGGGTTTGTAGGGACGTCTGATGTTTACAGCTCACGGCTGTGTACACATAAGTCACTGTCTTAGGTCGACCCCCAGAGCCTTTCCTGAAAAAGAGCAGTCCCATTTTCCGGTGGATGCATAGTAACCCTGCCTGTCACTGTCTCGTAGTGCTTAAAAGCTACATTGTTTGAGGTTCTGCTTTTCTGAAAGTGGACTTTTTTTTTCCCTACTTTGCTCTCTAGAAGGATTTCCCTCCTTTGTTTTAGAATAGAAACAGTCTGAATGCATAGTTTAGCTGTTTCTGGCTCAAGACTGAAGAAGTTGTGAGACATTGATTCTAACCTAGACCATGTACAGTGACTGCAGAATTTTTATCTTGACTTCTTGTTCTCTGTAAAAAGTGACTTTTTTGCCTATGTAACAGGGTATAAAGATTTGATTTACATTTAAACCTGGAAATGCAAAGAAAATATTTTCTGTTGAAAGGGAAGCCTCTGACGCAATTGGTGGGAATGGAAGTCGGTGCAGTCACTGTGGAAAACAGTACAGAGGTTCCTCATAAAACCAAAAACAGAGCTACTGTCTGAACCAGCGACCTCACCCCTGAGCGCATAGCTGGACAAAATTATAATTCAGAAAGATGCATGCACCCCTGTATTCATTGCAGCACTATTCACAAAACCCAGGATATAGAAACAACCTAAGTGGCCATCGACAGATGAATGAATGAGGAAGATGTGTGTACACACACACACTAGAATATTAGCCGTGAAAAAGAATGAAATAATGCCACTTGCATCAACATGGATGCAACTAGAGGGTATCATGCTAAGTGGAGTAACTCAGAAAGAGAAAGACAAAGACCCTATGTCACTTAACATGTGGAATCTGAAATTGGACACAGCCCAACCTACCTGTGAAACAGAAACAGAACTCGTGGACGGAGCAGCCTGGGGGTTGCCAAGGAGGAGGGGTAGGTGGGGAGGGAGGGACTGGGAGTTTGGGGTTAGCAGATGGAAGCTAGGATACATAGAGTGGATAAACAACAAGGTCCTACTATATAGCACAAATAGCTATATTCAGTGTTCTTTGATTAACCATAATGGAAAAGAACATTAAAAAAAAAGGGTGGAAGTTCTTTGTTTCGTTCTCCAGCTCTCTGGTATCTTCGGTGAGCCCAGCCTCTGCCTGGTAGAGGAAATGCGCACAGTTGTGCCTGCCCCAGGCGCAGTGTGCGTGGCTGTGTGAAAGCCTCTGTGGTCCCACGTCCCCCGGTCCAGCTGCTGCCCGCCCTGCCCTGCCTCCGGCTCCGGGGAGAGGCGCTGACCCCCCAGCGTGCTCATCCCCCTCCGTGCCCCTGGCTCCCCCGGCACCTCTGCCCTGCCAGATGCCCGTCCCTGGCGTGCTGCCGGCTGCTGATTCCAAGTCAGTCACATGGACTTGGGGCTCGTTTGTGGCTCAGGCCGTGTCCTTCCTTTCCTTGACTGTCCCTGCGGTCCTGCGAGGGCTGCAGCCCCTGCGGGATCTGCCCAGGTGACCTGCTCTGCCGCCTCGTTCAGAGCCCAGGGCACCTCTGGCCGGGCTCGCAGGTCCTGCTGCGTTCAGTCTGTGCCAGGAAGGACCAAGGTGATGGGAGGGGAGGCCGGGAGCCGCCTTCTGCCTCCACGCCACTTCTCACCTCCTGCTCCCGTCACCGTGGCCTGGGCAGGGGGCATCCTCTGAGCCTTGGTCTGGCCCCTGGCTCCTTCCTCTCCCACAGTCTGCCCTTCTGAAGCCTACACCGCATTCCCATAGCTGGTCCTGTGGCTTTGATGTCAGGTTGAAAGGGTGTCTTTTCTTCCCTAGAGGAGCCTTCCCTGAACTCCTGATGAGGGAAGGGAATAAAGCAATTTGTAAATTTCTCTCTAGATAGTAGTGTGGCTAGCAGAGTTACATGGTTCTGCTGAACAGTCCCAGTGTATCAGTTGAAATGACTCCATCTTATAGTAACATTTCTGTGAAATTTTTTTTTCTTTTAGGGTGATGATTGCTGTGTCTAGAGGTAAAGGAGAACCGATGAGTACTTTTCAAAATGCTATTTTATGACACTTGATTTTATGGTGTGTGAAAATTTCAGTGTTCCTCTTTAAAAAATTTTTGTTGGAGTGTAGTTTATTTACAGTGTTGTGTTAATTTCTGTTGTGCAGCAAAGTGGCTCAGTACATGTATACATATGTATCTTCTTTTTCATGTTCTTTTCCATTATGCTCCGTCGATCGGTGTTGAACAGCTGTGCTCTAAGGTAGTCCTTGCTGTCCATTCATCCTATATATAAGAATTTGCATCTGCTCATCTCAACCCCCAGCTTCCCTGGCAGGGCAGTGATTAGGACTCAGCACTTTCACTGCTTTGACCCCCAGTTCAGCCCCTGGTTAGGGAACTAAGATCTCACAAGCCGCTTGGCAAGACCAAAAAAAAAAAAAAAAAAACCAAGGAAAAAGTCCAAATCAAACTCCCAGGCCTTCCCCCTTCCCCACCCCTTTGGCAGCCAACCTCCAGGCTGGTCTTTCCATCTTCTGTTTTGTAGACATGTTCATTTGTGTCTTACGTTCCACGTATAAATGATGCCATGTTGTAACTGTCTTTCTGTCTCTGATCATTTTGCTTAGTATGATCATCTGTAGGTACAACCATGTTGCTGCCAATGGCATCGTTTTATTCTTTTTGGTTTTTATGGCTGAGTAGTATTACCTTGAGTTTCTCTTTATATGCCACACTGTCTCTATCCGTCCATCTGTTGAAGGCCATTTAGGTGGTTTCTGTGTCTTGGCTGTTGTGAATAGTACTGCTGTGAACCTAGCTGTGCCTGTATCTTTCTGAATTACAGTTTTGTGTGATGTATGCCCAGGAGTGGGGTTGCTGGATCATGTGGTAATTCTGTTTTTAGTTTTTAAAGGACCCTCCATGCAGTTTCCCACAGCGGTTGCACCGCTTTATATTCTTACCAGTNAAAAAAAAAAAAAAAAAACCAAGGAAAAAGTCCAAATCAAACTCCCAGGCCTTCCCCCTTCCCCACCCCTTTGGCAGCCAACCTCCAGGCTGGTCTTTCCATCTTCTGTTTTGTAGACATGTTCATTTGTGTCTTACGTTCCACGTATAAATGATGCCATGTTGTAACTGTCTTTCTGTCTCTGATCATTTTGCTTAGTATGATCATCTGTAGGTACAACCATGTTGCTGCCAATGGCATCGTTTTATTCTTTTTGGTTTTTATGGCTGAGTAGTATTACCTTGAGTTTCTCTTTATATGCCACACTGTCTCTATCCGTCCATCTGTTGAAGGCCATTTAGGTGGTTTCTGTGTCTTGGCTGTTGTGAATAGTACTGCTGTGAACCTAGCTGTGCCTGTATCTTTCTGAATTACAGTTTTGTGTGATGTATGCCCAGGAGTGGGGTTGCTGGATCATGTGGTAATTCTGTTTTTAGTTTTTAAAGGACCCTCCATGCAGTTTCCCACAGCGGTTGCACCGCTTTATATTCTTACCAGTAGTGGAAGAGGATTCTCTTTTCTCCATACCGTCTCCATCATTTACTATTCTTCTTAAACTTTTTGTTCTCTAAGTCAGCCTCTTTCCTGGTAGTTTTAGCAAGAATATGGGGTTTGGTGATCCAGAGATGGGTAAAGCCGATGACTGGCCAGGTGGGGTTGGATAAGTCACTCTTATCTGTTGGGGTCTCAGTGATTCCATCTTTAACTGTGAATCCGTACCTACCTCCCAAAGTCGGGGTGTGTATAACATGGGGGAGCCATGCGCCGGGACATCTGGGGTGCAAGTGGCCCCACTCAAGCTCGTTCCCAGCACCTGTCTGCCCAGGGGCCCATCTGCCCCGGGTCCTACAGGTCTTCACAGGTGCTCTGGATGACGCCGGCCGTCCTGCGTCTGATTCCCCTCCTGCTTACCGTCAGTCAGTTCAGTTCAGCCGCTCAGTCATGTCCAACTCTTTCCAACTCCATGGACTGCAGCACGCCAGGCCTCCCTGTCCATCACCAACTCCTGGAGTTTACTCAGACTCATCTCCATCGAGTCAGTGATGCCATCCAGCCATCTCATCCTCTGTCGTCCCCTTCTCCTCCTGCCTACTTACGGTCAGTAGGCTTCCCATTCTGTGTCCAGGTTTTGCTTTATTTCCTCTGTAGACATGAAGTACCTTGATGTTTTGCACACTCATATTACACCCTGCACTTCCCCTGTATCAAAAGCTCCTGTTAACCTCTCCTTCGCACTTGCTTATTTAATGCTTTGGGGGATATTTTCTGTAGCTCTTGGGCAGACTTTGCAGCTGAAAAAAATAGGCATTGGTTAATATCACCAGAAATTAGTGAACTAAAAAGTCTGATCTCATCATGTGTACTTTATAATCCTATTTCTTATCTGATCCTTTCAGATTCTGAAAAGTACCCAGACTCTAAATAACTTGTAACTAGCTGAAATTATTCAGGACTTGTAAAATCAAAACATATGTCTTAATTTAAATACTTTTCCCACATACAGTTTTGACTGAGAAGTATTTTTAGATTTAAGAAATTTATCTTAGAACTATGAAGTCATTTCATTTATCACACTAAAATATTTATGGCTCAGAAGTATTTTTTGACAGTTCGTTTGTGGAACTCCAGACGTAATATATGTGACATTTTCATTTTCGTGGCCATGTTTACATAGCTCTTGGGTCTTCTCAAGGGCTGAGTCCTCAGTTATTATAATTAAGCCATCTTAGATTTCACATATTTAGCTAGTGAATATTCATGAGGCTCAGGAGAGGATAAAGGAGATGGTCTATGTTCAGAGTTAGTTGAGCACATATACACCTAAGGCCTGTTCCGGATGACCTGCTAAAGTAAATTAAGTCTGGATCTCTCAGCAAAGAGACAGACCCCAGAAAGGATGAGTCATGCTAGACCCTATCTAAGGAATAGAATTAAAAAATTGTGTAGCTGCCGAGGACAAACCAGGGGTGGGAGAGGGAAGTGGGGAGGCTCAAGATAGGGGTAGGAGATGAAGAGTTACAAACTATTGTGTATAGGCAGATAAGCAACAAGGATATATGGTGCAACCAGTGAATGTTGCCAGTATTTTACAATAACAATAAATGGAATATAACCTTTAAAAATTGTGAGTCACTATGTTTTATACCTGTAACTTGAAAAATCCAGTTTATCAGCAATACCTCAAAAAAAGCTATCAATTAAAAAAAAAGAAAAAATTATATGAAGNTATTTTACAATAACAATAAATGGAATATAACCTTTAAAAATTGTGAGTCACTATGTTTTATACCTGTAACTTGAAAAATCCAGTTTATCAGCAATACCTCAAAAAAAGCTATCAATTAAAAAAAAAGAAAAAATTATATGAAGTCAGACAAAAATCTGCCTTTACTATGAAAGTCAGTATATTTTGCTTATACTTTAAAAAAGGTCAGCCTCTACAAAATAAACTTTGTATTTCTTCTGTTGAATTAATGAATTTCCTCTAAAAAGTTTTACTTTATATGAAGTCACAGTACATCCACCAGAGGTCCTTTGGAGGGTATATATCACCATCTAATGCTTTCATTTTTCATTCCTATTGCGAAAAGGCATAGGAAGTTGTTGTTGTTTATAAATTTCATTATCAATAGAAGTGGGTTTCTAAGAAGTTTCATGTAGACAGAAAGTTCTGTTCTCAGAAGCGTTTCTGTGGTCTTTGTTGTAGGCTGTGCTTTGGAGCGGTGGGCATGTGAGTGGCTGTGTGGTTGCACTGCGCATGGAGCCGGTAATCAGCCTTGTGTTCATGGCGGCAGGAGCCTGTGATCAGGGTCATGCTGCATGCTCTAGCCATGATTCAGGTTCTCTGGTTACTCTAAACCTCATGCTGTTCACTCGAGATCACTCTTTTTGTTATCTCCCTAAAAATCTTCTCCAGGGAAAATTGGTTAACTTACTTCACAAATGGGTTCAAAAACTCCCTAGACATAGATGTGCAGCTTCTGATGCTGTGAGAGGCAAGCAGAGGCCCTGCAGGGTGCCTGATGATGGTGGTATGTGGACCCCAGGCCCCGTTTGAGACAAGTGCATGTAAATTGACCCCGGCACCGAGAGGGGTTCCCGTTTTATGCTAAGCATTCTTCTATTTGCGTGGCTTTCATGATATATTTCCAGTCTTTCTTCAAGTCTTTGAAACGGGTGGTATTTTCTCCCTTTTACAGATGAAGAAAATAAATTTTAGGGAGTTTTATTAACTTGCTGCGGCCTATGGACTTCCCAGGTGGCACACTGCTAAAGAATCCACCTGCCAATGCAGGAGACACGGGTTCAGTCCCTGGGTTGGGAAGATCCCCTGGAGAAGGAAATGGCAACCCCCTCCAGGAGTCTTGCCTGGGAAATCCCGTGGACAGAGGAGCCTGGCGGCCTACAGCCCCGCAAAGAGTCAGACACGACTGAGCACGCACACGCAGGGTTATTAGCAGGAGAGGGGATATGAGGCCGGGTCTTTCTGCCTTCAGAGTTGGTGTGCTTTGAAGCCACCTTGCTGAAGCTGGAAGGAACCTGACGTTGCACTCACTGCCCTTCGTGCCATCCTCACAGAGCCGCAGCCCCTTAGGTCGCCTGTCTTTACAGGCCTCTCCTCCTGGCCCAGTCGCCTGGGTCTCTTCCACACACATCTGTACTTGATCCACGCCTGACATTGCACCCTTGGTTCCCCACATTTTGCCTTTTCTGCGATCTGGCTTCTTTGCGAACCAGTTGTACTCTGTATCTCCTTGCCCTGTATATTAAAAACACAGACAAATATAAATCAAAGAGATGAAGCAGAACAGGTGAAACTCAGCCTTGTTTGCAGTAGTGCAGATCGCTGCGACACTGTTGGAAAGTGCCAGCCTCCATCCGCAGGTGAGTGAATGAGCAAACTGGGGCATCCACATGAAGCACCGCTCCGTCATCCTAGGGAACAGATCACGAGTACACGGCGGCGACACGGATGAAGCTGAAAAACGTGAGGCTTTTGGTGCATGGGGCCCGCGCTCTACAGTAGAAGCCGCCGCCCTGAAAGGCCCAGCTCTGCAACTGCAGAGTAGCTTCTGCTCAGCCCACCTGGAGAGAAGCTGTGGGATGCAGTGAAGGCCCAGCACAGCCAAAAAAAAAAAAAA
>SJYV01029311.1:34-17820 GCA_006410875.1 Neotragus pygmaeus | reverse complement strand
CTTTTAACCAAACATTCTTAGTATATCGTCAAAATAACAACTCTTAGTATACTGTCACCATTCAATTTTTACAGTTATCACTTCCTGTAAACAAGAATGTGAACAACATAAAATCCATAAGGCAAATATTCACACATCATGACCACGGCAGGATATTCTTGGAAAAATGAAACTTTGAAGGACCACACTTTGACTCTCAATTACAGAACTGTGGTAAATTGATATGTAGGCTCACATTGCCTATCTGTGGAGCCCAGGGGGCTCTAGAACATCATTTGCAAATGTATTTTCCAAATTTTCATAGGCACTTACTCTTGAGGCACAGCTGTAGGCATCAACACTACATTGTTGATTGAATAGACACAGCTTCTGCACTCAAAGATTCCAGGCCATCACTGCATGACTTCTTATTACAATAACGCGTAGAGATGCACGCATGCACACACACATATGCACACTTTTCTATGCAGGTGCTTTTTTTTTTTATCATTTTCAAAGAAAAGAATTGGGCAGTTTCAAAGTCACAGCTTACTGCTTATAAAGCACAGGTTATGACTGTTTCATTGATATATCTCAGATGTTATCTTTTATGAATGAAGGGTTTCAATGCAACTTGATTGTGACAATTGTCTGCCTACGGGAACTCAGAAGAAAAAAGAAAACTATTTTAAGTGGGCGTTCCCTGCATGAATGAAAGGATTATGATGATGCATTGTCAATTTCAAATCTGCAGTTAAAAAAAAAACATGACCACAACCACATCACTGAAAATACCATCAGCCATCAGTCATGTACTCTTCCTACACCATGGAACTTGGCCTGAAATTAATTTTGGGTGACATCTACATTTCTGATTAGTTTTTACAATGCAGAAAATGTACAATCATGACATTTAAAGAAATGAACATTGAGGCATATTGCCTCAACTTAGAGAAACGAATAAGAGCAAAGTTCGTCATTTACAAAATATACACAAAACAGGGTTTGTATGAAGGGTTTCCAAACGCATTTAATTTTTTCTTGAGATACATTCACAACCCCTGTTGACATTAATGAGAATTACTCAAGGGTACTGAGAAAGAGTAGGCCTTTTGTGTAAACTCATATATTGAAGCCGTGGATCTGCATACTCTTCAAGAAAACCATTTCTTTGTTCTAGTGTTAAATTGAGTTAAAATCACTGGCACACATTGCATGAGATAGAGAGAAAAACATGGTTGACAGAAAAAAGAAGGTTCAAGGTACTAAGTAGCTCAAGATACACTTCCATAAATTATGTACTTTCCTTTACCACCCAGGGCAGGAACTGGTTTCTTAATTACCTTTTCTTAAATGAGAATTACACTGTCACTAAGTGGAGAGAGGAATGACCACAGGATAGTCTCGGTGGCTCTTTCCTGATTGTCTGACAAGAAACTGCAGCAGGAGAGACTGTCCATGGCCTCAACTTCCCACAGGATCTCCAGGTGCTAAAATCACAGTCACCTGCAAGGCCCCGGTCTTGGTTGCAAGACTATTTGCATGCTTACAAAACCCTCTGTTTTGTGCCCAGTCTATCAAGAAAGGGAGTATAACAAGAGCTGGATGCATCCTGCACGCAGGCCCAAATACTCCTCTCAGTAAGACTATCAGGTCCTGGGAGCTTCAGGCATCCCTGATTCCTTTACTAAGGACTCCAAGTGGAATCATGGGACCCTGGCCCAACCCTCCACCAGCATGACCTGCCTCAGAATCTTTTTCCAGAGAACAGTAAATTTGTCTTGGTATTTTACGAGTATTTTAGATGAAAGTTTGTCTGTAAACAGAAAATAACTTTCAGAGGAAAAACATAAGTATACCTAACTTCATTTTCCTCTATCCTAGGAAACCAGAGGCTCTGTCATCTGTATATTTTTAATCAGGACCTAGGTCTCTAGGAGTCTGACACCACTTCACTTTCACTTTTCACTTTCATGAATTGGAGAAGGAAATGGCAACCTGCTCCAGTGTTCTTGCCTGGAGAATCCTGAGGACGGGAGAGCCTGGTGGGCTGCTGTCTCTGGGGTCACACAGAGTCNTCCTTTGCCTTTAGCTTCTCTTTGTCTCTCAGCTATTTGTAAGACCTCCTCAGACAACCATTTTGCCTTTTTGCATTTCTTTTTCTTGGGTCTTGATCACTGCCTCCTGTACAATGTCACAAACCTCCATCCATAGTTCTTCAGGCACACTGTCTATCAGATCTAATCTCTTGAATCTATTTGTCTCTTCCACTGTATAATTGTAAGGGATTTGGTTTGGGTCATACATGAATGGTCCAGTGGATTTCCCTACTTTCTTCAATTTAAATCTGAATTTGGTAATAAGGAGTTCATGATCTGAGCCACATTCAACTCCCGGTCTTGTTTTTTCTGACTGTATAGAGCTTCTCCATCTTTGGCTGCAAAGAATATAATCAATCTGATTTTGGTATTGACCATCTAGTGATGTCCATGTGTAGAGTCTTCTTTTGTGTTGTTGAAAAGATGGTGTTTGCTATGACTAATGCACTCTCTTGGCAAAACTCTGTTAGCCTTTGACCTGCTTTGTTTTGTGCTCCAAGGCCAGATTTGCCTGTTACTCCAGGTATCTCTTGACTTCCTGTTTTTGCATTCCAGTCCCCTATAATGAAAAGGACATTTTTGGGGGGTGTTAGTTCTAGAAGGTCTTGTAGGTCTTCATAGAATTGTTCAACTTCAGCTTCTTCAGTATTACTGGTCGGGGCATAGACTTGGGTTGTTGTGATCTTGAATGGTTTGCCTTGGAAACAAACAGAGATCATTCTGTCGTTTTTGAGATTACATCCAAGTACTGCATTTCGGACTCTTTTGTTGACTATGATGGCTACTCCATTTCTTCTAAGGGATTCTTGCCCACAGTAGTAGATATAATGGTCATCTGAGTTAAATTCACCCATTCTGGTCCATTTTAGTTTGCTGATTCCTAAAATGTCGACGTTCACTCTTGCCATCTCCTGTTTGACTACTTCCAATTTGCCTTGATTCATGGACCTAACATTCCAGGTTCCTATGCAATACTGCTCTTTACAGCATCAGACCTTGGTTCCATCACCAGTCACATCCACAACTGGGTGCTGTTTTTGCTTTGGCTCTCTTCATTCTTTCTGGAGTTATTTCTCCACTGATCTCCCTTTCTCCACTAAATCTTCTCATTGAACATCAAAAGACAGTAGTTCTTTAATTTCATAGCTAACTCAGAGGTATATCCAGAGGACAAATACTCCTTCTTGCCTTAAACCACAAAACAGTCTTAAATACAGAATAGTCCATCGATTACTTTTCTTTTTGCAGTATAGTTGACCTGCAAAATCGTATTAGCTTTAGATGTTCAGAAAAGTCGTTCAGTTATATATGTGTACACATGTTCTTCAAAACAGGCCACTTCTAAAGACTCAGCATGTAGCCCCATAGCCCTTGACTCCCCTGGCCCGGCCACTGCCCCAACCTCACCTGCCCTTCAACTAAGTCTAATGGAGGAGGAAGCTCAAGGGCACGGTGCTGCTACTTCACAGCAGATTCAAGGCATTTGCTTCTTCGGGGAGAAAACATAAAATACTGTCCAAAACAAGTTTTTCAAATTACTCTATTAACTTCACGTAAAAAGGCACTTGTAGTGCTGCCAGGCTTCACTTTATCAATATCATCTTCCTCCAGCTCAAAGTATTTCCTCTCTCACTTTCCGGGATTATCACACATTTAAGAGGTTTGGAGCTGCAGAGGCCTCAGCGGTCAGTTGGTGTAAGACTCAAGCAGAGCTGTGCTGTTCTCCTGGGATGTGCCCGACATTCAGCACTCTGTCCTGAAGACTTGTGGTCACTGGAGATCCACGCTCTCATAGCAAGACTCCCGAGGAAGGGCAGTTTCCATGCCCACCTTCCCGTACCCAGGCTCGGGCCGCTTCTGATGCCCACGCTCTGTGTATTGGAAGAGTGGGTGACACAGACGTGAGCAGACTTGCCCCACCTGGGGGCTCTCAGGGCAGGTACCCCCTCCGGTGGGTGGGTCAGAAGCCACATGAGGGACCGAGAGCACGTGAAGTGAGCCTTCAAAGATATCCCCTGCCGATGGATGAGTAGAGGAAGAGGGGGCTCCCCCAGGGGCGGCGAGGCTGGATCGCCCTGGTCACACGGTGGGTGCCCCGATGGGGCCCCGGTGTCACACGCTGGGCAGTGAGAGGCGAGAAGTCTGTGGAGCAAGGACCGTGTGACCGCGCCGGGGCTCCTGGACGCCCCCTGGCTGGTGGTGGCAGGAGGAAGAGTGTCTTCTGGTCCTCATCGCTCAGCTGAGCGAGGAACAGCGTGCACACGACATGTTCTGTTGTTCTTTCTCAGTTGCTAAGTCACGTTCAACTCTTTGCGACCCTATAGACCACAGCCCACCATGGGATTCTCCAGACAAGAACACTAGAGTGGGCTCCATTTCCTCTTCCAGGGGATCTTCTCGACCCAGGGATCGAACCTGCATCTCTTGCATCGGCAGTGGCTTCTTTACCATGGAGCCACCAGGGAAGCCCCTGGGGCTGCGTTTTAATCTACTTAAAAGCAAGCAGTCTTCAGTCTACTGAAAGTCAACAAAGATGGTATTACTCATAGGCTTCTGTTTGGTGGAAGGAAGGGGACCAAGTCTGCCTCAGCGGGCAGGTCTCCCCCTGGAATCCGAGTCTGCGTCCCCGTGGGGCGGGACTCACCTTTGTGTACTCGTCTTTGGCCTTGGTCAGCATCCGCAGGATGTCGGCCTCCTGGCCCTCTCCTGAGCTGAGGCTCACGGGCGAGGCCCCGGCTCCCGCTCCGTGGTGGGCTTTCAGCTGTTCGTACTGAGTGAGGCTAGAAAAACAAGACGAGATCCATAGCAGAAAAGACAGCTGTCACCAACACAACCAGCCAGCTCTCACCCAGTTGTTTTCATCTTGTTACAATCGTGTTAGAAAAAAGACCACTGGAACTGGTGGGAGAGACATGGGAGTCGAGCTCCCAAGCTCACTGAGCACAGGACTGCATCTGGCGGGGGGTGGCCTCCAGGCCGCCCGGTGTCCCAGGGCAGCTGTCACCCAGCCAGAGCAGGGCTGAGGGGCTGGGACGGAGGCCAGGTGGCCCCGAAAGGCTGAAAGTATTCGCTATCGGGTCCTTCTCAGAAAAAGTCTGTGACTCCTCACTGTGAGCATTAGGAGAGACCCCTGAACTGCTGGGGAACCCAATTCAGGGTTCTCAACCTGGAGACTAGGTTCCCAACACGGCAGATCCAGTCTCCCCCTTCTTCCAAAGTGCCTGGGAGTTGAAGCGCAGCTGAGCCCAGTCCCGTGTCCTGGGTGGTTTAGAAGCACAGGGAAGGTACCACCCCAGAAGAGGGGGTGTGGAAACACAGCACTGGGAAGCGCCTCTGTCCTCCTGAACTCCTTGCAGAGGGGAGGCCAGGCCGCTTCCGAGCTGGCAGGGGTCGTGTCTCCCCAATGGGAGGGCTCTGACCGTGGCTTGAGCTTCCCCATCGCTGCCAGGAGGTCTGCGGGGAAAGAAAGCTGCAGGTTTGCTGAGGCTCAGCTCTGAGGATGGGTAGGGAGTCCACATGCATCGCACTTGGCTAATTGCTCGACACCAAGCAGGTCCTGCCCCAGCTGCTGAGGAATCGCCACAGAACCTGAATGTCTTCACATGGCCTCCTGGCTGGGGGACATGGTGCCTTTTAATCTATATGAAGCCCTGCTATTATTATCCACCGCAGTTTACAATCACAGGAATGTTCTAGGAACTAGCTGTTACGGTGGTAAATACCAGTTTGAACACACTTAATCACCATCTGCAGCCTGAGCTGCTTACCTAAAATTAGCTCTTACCAGCTCGGCTTTTCAGAAATCAGTCTTATCTATAAAAAAGTGCTTGCTTCCCACAGCCCATATTTTAGGGCCACTTTTTAGCCACACATCAACAAGAATCAGCCACAGGTTTGCATATGGCCCCTCCCTCTTGAGCCTCCCTCCCATCTTCCACCCCTAGGTTATCACAGAGCACTGGGTTGAGCTCCCTGAGCCATATAGCAAATTCCCACTGGCTTTCTATTTTACAGATGGTAATGTATATGTTTCCCCGCTACTTTGGCCATTTCAGTGACCTAGGATTTAAAACTGACAAATGGTTGGTTCTCTTGTAGATGGAGCTGCTCGCTAGAGCCTGTGTGGGAGGCAGTTGGATTCCATGTATGGCTGAGCCCAGTCCCGGCCCAGGGTCATGGCATGCAGGGAGCTCACTCTCTCCCAAGCTCTGAACCAGCCACAGGAATGCAGGGAAATAACTCCCTTTCCAGAGCGGCCCTGGGGCTCAAGAACCTCAGAGGGCTGACAGATCCCCAGGGGGACAGTGTGCTGCCCCGGGCTTCCTTCCAGGTCATCAGGGGAGCAAGAGCAGGACCAGGAGACAGTCATGTAAGTACCCCCCAGTCTCATGCCGACTGGCACCAGTCAACAAGGCCTCGAAAGATTAAGAGAAAAGAGACTAGGCGCACACAAGAGAGAGAGACAGAGAGAGTCCATCTGCTGATCACTAAACTAGTATTAGCTCAGGTGTTTCCAAAGATATTGAAAACAAAGACTGAGCAAAGCCCTCGAAGAGTCACATGGGAAGGAGGTTCAAGACCCACAGGCAGATGGAGGGGAGTCCTTGTGGCAGGAGGGCATGGGGACCCCAAAGGAGATGGGGCAGCCTTTCAGAAAGACCCTGAATATTCTCCTCACTGAGATATACTAATAGCTTTTCAGAGGAAAAAGCTGCTAATTTACAAATGAGGATGGTATTAAGGAAAACCGCCACCCAGAAAAATTGATATTACAGATCACATGCACAGAACAAAAGAGGGGGACTATTCTACATAATAAATCTTACCGAGTGGAAGTGTGAGACATTGTCATTTACGCTTATTTTTCATCTGGTGAGTAATGGTGAAGGTGTTCCTAAGCGTGGTGAAGGAGCTGCTGTCAGAGACGGGCTCTGTTTACCCCGCGGTGCAGGCCCACACACTCAGCAACACAGAACACATCCCACAGCACTTACTTCTTCATTAGCTCTGCGATCCTTTGGCACTCTTCCTTGTCATAAAACCAAATTCCATAGATGGACACTGTAAGAAACACAGAGGACCAGTGAATGAGTGTCTTCAAGAAGGGGAAACAAACCCCCTTTTCACCATGAGGGGAGTAAAGTATATACTCGTAGAATAAATGAACCAGTTGCTGGAGTTGAAGCTTGAAATCCTTGAGCTGGGGCTTTTTAAGCCCAAAGAGAAGGTATGCAGACACACACGCATGCACAGACGCACACTGAAGTGTCCTGTCCTTGCAAATACAGCACCTGGACACAACAGGACGTGGCGAATGCTGAGCCGATGAGCAGACTGAAGACGAGCCCCAACTCTCTCAGCTCCAGCTCTGCAGCGTCGTGGCGCCACAGGCCTTCACACACTCACACACTCTCACATAACATGCTCACACAGAACTCTCACGCACACAGACACGTTCACACACACACATTCTCACATACACATGCTCACACAGAACTCCCACTCATGCACACAAACATGTTCACACACACACATTCTCACATACACATGCTCACACAGAACTTTCACTCACGCACACAAACATGTTCACACACACACACACATTCTCACATACACATGCTCACACAGAACTCCCACTCATGCACACAAACATGTTCACACACACACACACATTCTCACATACACATGCTCACAGAGAACTTTCACTCATGCACACAAACAAGTTCACACACACACACACATTCTCACATACAAATGCTCACACAGAACTCCCACTCACGCACCAAACACATGCACACACACACACATTCTCACATACACATGCTCACACAGAACTCCCACTCATGCACACAAACATGTTCACACACACACACACATTCTCACATACACATGCTCACAGAGAACTTTCACTCATGCACACAAACAAGTTCACACACACACACACATTCTCACATACAAATGCTCACACAGAACTCCCACTCACGCACCAAACACATGCACACACACACACATTCTCACATACACATGCTCACACAGAACTCCCACTCATGCACACAAACATGTTCACACACACACACACATTCTCACATACACATGCTCACAGAGAACTTTCACTCATGCACACAAACAAGTTCACACACACACACACATTCTCACATACAAATGCTCACACAGAACTCCCACTCACGCACCAAACACATTCACACACACACACATTCTCACATACACATGCTCACACAGAACTCCCACTCATGCACACAAACATGTTCACACACACACACACATTCTCACATACACATGCTCACAGAGAACTTTCACTCATGCACACAAACAAGTTCACACACAAGCACACATTCTCACATACAAATGCTCACACAGAACTCCCACTCACGCACCAAACACATTCACACACACACACATTCTCACATACACATGCTCACACAGAACTCCCACTCATGCACACAAACATGTTCACACACACACATTCTCACATACACATGCTCAAAGAGAACTTTCACTCACGCACACAAAGATGTTCACAAACACACATTCTCACATACACATGCTCACACAGAACTCCAAACACATTCACACACACACACACATTCTCACATACACATGCTCACACAGAACTCTCAAGCACACAAACACATTCAGACACACATATACTCGCCACACACACACACAGTCTCACATACACACGCTCACACAAGAGCTCTCACTCACACATACAAACACGTTCACACACACACACACATACACACGCTCTATCTTCTCTAACTGTTGGTCACCTGACACACATATTAGGCCTGGAAGCTTCTCTCCCTTCTCCTTTTTTCTAGGAAGGTGTTATTAACTGAAAGATTGGTTTTGGAGGCCTTAAGTGAGGATACAGCGCTGAGAAAATAAAATTCAGTAATGAATCTGCAACTCCAAAGTGTCTGCACAGAATATTTACAACTGTTTAAAGACTAGATGCAGCCACGGCTTAATGATTTAGTGATGAAAGCACAATGTGGCATAATACAGTTGCTCTTGATTCAGTTAATTTTCAAGCAAGTCGTATATATTAGTATGTACAGTCTGTCATTTTTTGGAGGCCCAGCAGTAAAAAAATCCACTGCCAGTGCAGGAGACGTGGGAAACTCGACCATGGACAGAGGAGCCTGGCAGGCTACAGTTCATGGGGTCTCAAAAGAGTTGGACACTGGTTAGCGACTAAACAATGACACAAACAGGTCAAAAATAAGTTTATAAAGATCTAGTTGAGGATTTGGTAATATTAATCACATTAATAACACATTAACTACACACACATTTAAAAAGTCTTCACCGAAAACAGCTGCTAAGTTATGACAGGGCAATGAGAGCCAAAAAAATATCTTTTAAAAGAAACTAATTTTCTTAAACTCCAAAATATTTAATTATATGGGTATTATTTGGTCATTAAAACATTTGTGATATTTTAATCACTGCCCCCGTCCCACCCTGACTCACCTACCAGTGGCCCTGTAGGTCCTTCTGTTTTTTGTCAGGAAAGATTCAGATGTCAAAAGGTATAGGAAGTGGTGTTTCAGTGCCATTAAGCAGATGCCTTTCAAAGGACTCTATAAATTTGACCCCTAAAAATGGGGGTAATTTTTGTGGTCCGTGCACCAGGAATCTATCTTATCCGTGAGTGCAGGGGCGGGGCAAGTGGAAAAAAAACCCAGCTTTCTCTTGATCGAACCACTGCGCGTTCTTTGAAACACACACACATACTGCTGATAGGTGGACACTGGAAAAAAAGTCAGAGTTTTGAAGCCTATGCGCTGAGAGCCTTAAAGAGAGTCTTTCACCCCAAGACCATTAAGCAAGGCTCTCAGGACTTGACTCCGGGCTCTTCCTTGCCCATGGACACTGATTCCCGGTGCTGGCTGCCCCCACAGGTTCCCACAGGCTGACCCACCGCCCTGCGCCCCCGAGTGAGAGTGGACTGTACCACCGATACTAAGATCACAGCGACTAAGAAACCTGAAGGCAGTGTGTGTTTTCGAGGCTTCAGTCCTCGTTACAAACCCAGGATCTTGCTCTGTTCTCTGGTTACAGTGAAAACGTCCTCTCCGTGGAGACAGAATTTTCCAGAACTACCCAAAGGAGGAAAGTGGTAGCAGCGGAGAAAAACACGTCACCGAGGAAGTGGAAGCCTGGTAGCCGGGGAAGAGCAGCCATCTGTGCCTCGTCAGGAGAACGTGAAAGTAGAAACACATCTGTGGCCATCTGAGGGGATGTTACACACTTGTGACACTTGACATAAGGAACCAGGTTCTCGTAAGGATCGGACACCAAGCAAACCACTGACATAAATGGGAAAGTGGTCTGACTATGTCTTACTACAAGAAACCCGAAATGCAGACGGAGGGGAAGATATCCGTGGGAACATCTTTCAGACGTTGATGGGGGGAGGGGAGAGGGGGCCGGGCCTAAAGGGATGGAGGGACACCGTGGAGGTTTCCTGAGGACCCGGCTGACCGCTTATCTCTAAAGCAGCATGGCTTTAAGATTAGAACGGGGTCATATTGAAACGACTCTTTTCATCCCAGTTAATGCGCCATTTGAATGTACAACTTAAAACAGTCGAGGAGGAAAAACAGATTTACCAAGTCCTCGCTCCCGAGAGAGAGCATGAGATAACACACAGAACTGGGCCTAACTTTCTTCTCCTTAAAATAGTTTCCCAGCCCGGGCCACATTCCACGGGAGCCCCCGCCTCTCGGGCCCGCGTTCCCAGCTGGGCAGGCCTATCGCTGTCCTGTGTCCCAGCGGCTGGTGGTGACCCACGCAAACCAGAGCCTGTCACCGGCCGGGAGGTGCCGAGCTGACGGCTGACAGATCCATCACATCTCGCTTCCCTTCTTCCCAGGCGGCCACGGGGTGAGGCCAGCCTGGGGTGGGCGGTGGGCGCCGCAGGGAGGAGAGAAGGCAAGCTGAACAGGACTGAGGGAGAAGGAGTGCTCCTGGCATTCTCAGGGAGTGGTCGCTGCAGCCTGGCTCGAGCCTGGGACACGGGGTGCCGAGTGGTCAGCGGGAGATGCTCTGAGCACCCGAGGCCCCAGACCCACCATGCTGCGGGCCTTCTTCCCCCACTCCACACCCGGGTACCAGCCGCTGCCCCGCCGCCCCGCCGACACCCAGGCGGGCTCCAGGGGTACGCTGGTGCACGAGGCTCAGCTGAGCTGCTCCTATGTCTCTCCTGGAGGTAAGAGACCCCAAGATGGGGGGAGAACTAGGAAGATACTGTTGATATTCACTCTAAGTCAGTTAATGACACCCAGGATGGGCCTCCCCATGCCATGAACACATTTTGGGTGCAGTCTTCCTGTTGATGAACGCAGGCCTTTAAGAGCACAGCTGTGAAATTCTGCTTAAAAATTGCCTTAGCTTGGTTTATGTCACGCTTTGGGGATTCTTGGTTGAAAAGAGCAATGTTTGAGGCAGCAGGCAAGGTACCATCGCTGGGACCTGTCTGTTAAAATGCCATCTAGTTACACCTTCTACTTTCCTTTTAATTCTATAAGAAAGATGAGCAAACAGAATTTACGTATTAGATTTCACATCTGAATGTTGAGGGTATGACATGAGAGAGAGCAAGCTGATGGTATTTGATGGTGCTGTTTTCTTCTTTTTAAATTTCTCCAGCAGAAAAATCTAAAATTGATATTTGAAGAGGCTGGTTGAAAGGGTCACAGAGGGAAAAGCAGATGTCCTTGAGCGCACCTGCATTAGGGGACCTCCAATCCTCATTATCATGGTGCATGAGGTTATTCTGCAACCTCCCTGGGGATTAGCTCATCTAGTTTATGTTTTAACAACTATTTCTATAAATCTCTTCTTTGAAGACACTCATCGTTTGTTCCATTTTTGGCCTCAAAAATCTTTCAACTCCAAATCATGAAGGGGGCTTGCGATCTTTCAGTGATAGTCATGCTAACGTGCGCAACTTTAAAATACAAGCCATACTTCCATATGGTTACTGAGTAGGTAAGCTGGAACTGCAACGGTGACGTCTGTGCAAGCAGGATAGGTTGTCTGATGTGGTACTGCTCCTGCTCCTCCCACCCCGCTGTCATTCCCTTTCAAAGTGATCTCACTAATTTCTCTCAAAAGGGTAGGGCAGTAGGCAGGAAAGAAGGCATTTAAGCCCTCTCTTTGCACTGGGAAAAGCCATGGAAACCAGAGACTGTAAATTACACAAACCTCTTCTGGGCACTTAAGGATAAGCCAAAAATCCTAAAATTCCTTCAAACCCCATTCTCTTCAGTAAGTCTTTCTCAAATGAGTGGAATAATAATCCCAGTGGAAGGACCAAGAACATCTAATCATATACTTGGTGTAAACACTTGTTGTTGAGGTTTTGCTCGAATACAGAGTTGATTTCTTGTCCTGATTTTCCCTTGATAGTTTTTGTAGCTCGACCTCAAGGATGGCGACTGATTGCTGGCATTTGTTCCTAAGCGTGCCTGTGTGTGTGCATGCACACATACACAGCTAGTGTCCTTCCGAAAGACCGCAGGATAGTCAAACAATCAGAGAGTGAGGGCATGAGCCCTCAGAGCTGGCGGTGGGCGCAGGTGGGCAGTGCAAGCACCTGACACACTGGGGTGGAGGGTGGTCCCCTGTGGCCTCAGTCCTGTTTCCCGGTTCAATCTGTTTGCGTAAAATACGCCCCTCCTCCGGCTTTACAAACAAAATACATGACGCATAAAAACAATGTTTATGTTTGAATGACTTGGAGACTTGGTTATAAGAGATGGGAAGTCATCCTGTTTAAATGAAGGTTCATGTGAACTCTCACAAGCACCCAAGGTGGGCTGGAGGGAAGGAGGAGAAGGGGGTGCAGGAAGCGGGGTGTCTGAGGGCAGAGGCTGTGAGGGGGGCTCTGTGTCCAGGCTGGGCAACGGGCTCCGTGGCGGCTCTGTGCTGACCGGCCCGGCCGCCCCATTCGGACTCTGCACTAAAGACGCATTCCATCCGCATGCTCTTTAATGCCTATGAAGTCACATTCTTTCATTCATCTTCTGCCTCAGCCCCACTGACCAAACCAGGACAGACCTTCGCTGGCCCCGGGAGTCCACATAGCACTGTTATCTTTGGCCCCTGGTCTGGTTCTTTTCATGTGACGTGGTTTTACTGCACCTCACACATCAGGGATCCCATGACCTCCTAACACTAGAGGTTCCCAGTGGATGAGAAGCAGCTTGTATTCTGTGATTGGCTGAAACATGCACATTTGGGGAAAAACAGGAGAAAGCCTGGACAAGTGCTGTGAAGTGAGAACAACCTTGCTCTTCCTAAACAACCTCCTTACCAAGTTAAGGCCACAAACAATGACAAAGAGTCAGCCTCTCGACTAAACTGGTACACTAATTTGGATCACATTGTATGGATCTCCCAACTGTAAATTAGAATTCACTGTCTTCAGAGGAAAAGATGGGTTAATCTTCCAAAGGCTTCACTTCTAACAAATGCATGTTATGTCATTAGACCTTCCAAACCTCCACAGAGGTCTTTATGCTCCCCAAACGGGGAATCTGAGGTCTGTCTCTGCCCTCAGGTTCATGAACAGTCACATGGAATCTTCTCAATTATATACTAACTTCCTAATTTTATTTGAGGAGAAAGTTGCTTTAGTCTGGGAGATTTAACAGAGTATATAAACACAAAAATAAGCAGCAGAAATAGTCACGGGTGATAACAAATATAAATAGGAACAGTTTATTCTGTTTTGTTGGCCATTTAAATTTATAGTTTAATTCTGCCCATAAACTGGCTGGTTAACCCCCAAATCTCCAAGAAGATAGGCGTGGGCTCTCTTGAAGGCCTTGTCCTTCAAGACTCCTCTAGACTCCTGCTTCTTTGCTCCTCTAGTTTTTCGTAGATCCTTGGACTAAACAACAAAAAAACCCCATGTCATAAGTGCTGTCTCTTATACACATCTCTGTCATTCCCTTTCAAAGTGATCTCACTAATTTCTCTCAAAAGGGTAGGGCAGTAGGCAGGAAAGAAGGCATTTAAGCCCTCTCTTTGCACTGGGAAAAGCCATGGAAACCAGAGACTGTAAATTACACAAACCTCTTCTGGGCACTTAAGGATAAGCCAAAAATCCTAAAATTCCTTCAAACCCCATTCTCTTCAGTAAGTCTTTCTCAAATGAGTGGAATAATAATCCCAGTGGAAGGACCAAGAACAGCTAATCATATACTTGGTGTAAACACTTGTTGTTGAGGTTTTGCTCGAATACAGAGTTGATTTCTTGTCCTGATTTTCCCTTGATAGTTTTTGTAGCTCGACCTCAAGGATGGCGACTGATTGCTGGCATTTGTTCCTAAGCGTGCCTGTGTGTGTGCATGCACACATACACAGCTAGTGTCCTTCCGAAAGACCGCAGGATAGTCAAACAATCAGAGAGTGAGGGCATGAGCCCTCAGAGCTGGCGGTGGGCGCAGGTGGGCAGTGCAAGCACCTGACACACTGGGGTGGAGGGTGGTCCCCTGTGGCCTCAGTCCTGTTTCCCGGTTCAATCTGTTTGCGTAAAATACGCCCCTCCTCCGGCTTTACAAACAAAATACATGACGCATAAAAACAATGTTTATGTTTGAATGACTTGGAGACTTGGTTATAAGAGATGGGAAGTCATCCTGTTTAAATGAAGGTTCATGTGAACTCTCACAAGCACCCAAGGTGGGCTGGAGGGAAGGAGGAGAAGGGGGTGCAGGAAGCGGGGTGTCTGAGGGCAGAGGCTGTGAGGGGGGCTCTGTGTCCAGGCTGGGCAACGGGCTCCGTGGCGGCTCTGTGCTGACCGGCCCGGCCGCCCCATTCGGACTCTGCACTAAAGACGCATTCCATCCGCATGCTCTTTAATGCCTATGAAGTCACATTCTTTCATTCATCTTCTGCCTCAGCCCCACTGACCAAACCAGGACAGACCTTCGCTGGCCCCGGGAGTCCACATAGCACTGTTATCTTTGGCCCCTGGTCTGGTTCTTTTCATGTGACGTGGTTTTACTGCACCTCACACATCAGGGATCCCATGACCTCCTAACACTAGAGGTTCCCAGTGGATGAGAAGCAGCTTGTATTCTGTGATTGGCTGAAACATGCACATTTGGGGAAAAACAGGAGAAAGCCTGGACAAGTGCTGTGAAGTGAGAACAACCTTGCTCTTCCTAAACAACCTCCTTACCAAGTTAAGGCCACAAACAATGACAAAGAGTCAGCCTCTCGACTAAACTGGTACACTAATTTGGATCACATTGTATGGATCTCCCAACTGTAAATTAGAATTCACTGTCTTCAGAGGAAAAGATGGGTTAATCTTCCAAAGGCTTCACTTCTAACAAATGCATGTTATGTCATTAGACCTTCCAAACCTCCACAGAGGTCTTTATGCTCCCCAAACGGGGAATCTGAGGTCTGTCTCTGCCCTCAGGTTCATGAACAGTCACATGGAATCTTCTCAATTATATACTAACTTCCTAATTTTATTTGAGGAGAAAGTTGCTTTAGTCTGGGAGATTTAACAGAGTATATAAACACAAAAATAAGCAGCAGAAATAGTCACGGGTGATAACAAATATAAATAGGAACAGTTTATTCTGTTTTGTTGGCCATTTAAATTTATAGTTTAATTCTGCCCATAAACTGGCTGGTTAACCCCCAAATCTCCAAGAAGATAGGCGTGGGCTCTCTTGAAGGCCTTGTCCTTCAAGACTCCTCTAGACTCCTGCTTCTTTGCTCCTCTAGTTTTTCGTAGATCCTTGGACTAAACAACAAAAAAACCCCATGTCATAAGTGCTGTCTCTTATACACATCTCTGTCATTCCCTTTCAAAGTGATCTCACTAATTTCTCTCAAAAGGGTAGGGCAGTAGGCAGGAAAGAAGGCATTTAAGCCCTCTCTTTGCACTGGGAAAAGCCATGGAAACCAGAGACTGTAAATTACACAAACCTCTTCTGGGCACTTAAGGATAAGCCAAAAATCCTAAAATTCCTTCAAACCCCATTCTCTTCAGTAAGTCTTTCTCAAATGAGTGGAATAATAATCCCAGTGGAAGGACCAAGAACAGCTAATCATATACTTGGTGTAAACACTTGTTGTTGAGGTTTTGCTCGAATACAGAGTTGATTTCTTGTCCTGATTTTCCCTTGATAGTTTTTGTAGCTCGACCTCAAGGATGGCGACTGATTGCTGGCATTTGTTCCTAAGCGTGCCTGTGTGTGTGCATGCACACATACACAGCTAGTGTCCTTCCGAAAGACCGCAGGATAGTCAAACAATCAGAGAGTGAGGGCATGAGCCCTCAGAGCTGGCGGTGGGCGCAGGTGGGCAGTGCAAGCACCTGACACACTGGGGTGGAGGGTGGTCCCCTGTGGCCTCAGTCCTGTTTCCCGGTTCAATCTGTTTGCGTAAAATACGCCCCTCCTCCGGCTTTACAAACAAAATACATGACGCATAAAAACAATGTTTATGTTTGAATGACTTGGAGACTTGGTTATAAGAGATGGGAAGTCATCCTGTTTAAATGAAGGTTCATGTGAACTCTCACAAGCACCCAAGGTGGGCTGGAGGGAAGGAGGAGAAGGGGGTGCAGGAAGCGGGGTGTCTGAGGGCAGAGGCTGTGAGGGGGGCTCTGTGTCCAGGCTGGGCAACGGGCTCCGTGGCGGCTCTGTGCTGACCGGCCCGGCCGCCCCATTCGGACTCTGCACTAAAGACGCATTCCATCCGCATGCTCTTTAATGCCTATGAAGTCACATTCTTTCATTCATCTTCTGCCTCAGCCCCACTGACCAAACCAGGACAGACCTTCGCTGGCCCCGGGAGTCCACATAGCACTGTTATCTTTGGCCCCTGGTCTGGTTCTTTTCATGTGACGTGGTTTTACTGCACCTCACACATCAGGGATCCCATGACCTCCTAACACTAGAGGTTCCCAGTGGATGAGAAGCAGCTTGTATTCTGTGATTGGCTGAAACATGCACATTTGGGGAAAAACAGGAGAAAGCCTGGACAAGTGCTGTGAAGTGAGAACAACCTTGCTCTTCCTAAACAACCTCCTTACCAAGTTAAGGCCACAAACAATGACAAAGAGTCAGCCTCTCGACTAAACTGGTACACTAATTTGGATCACATTGTATGGATCTCCCAACTGTAAATTAGAATTCACTGTCTTCAGAGGAAAAGATGGGTTAATCTTCCAAAGGCTTCACTTCTAACAAATGCATGTTATGTCATTAGACCTTCCAAACCTCCACAGAGGTCTTTATGCTCCCCAAACGGGGAATCTGAGGTCTGTCTCTGCCCTCAGGTTCATGAACAGTCACATGGAATCTTCTCAATTATATACTAACTTCCTAATTTTATTTGAGGAGAAAGTTGCTTTAGTCTGGGAGATTTAACAGAGTATATAAACACAAAAATAAGCAGCAGAAATAGTCACGGGTGATAACAAATATAAATAGGAACAGTTTATTCTGTTTTGTTGGCCATTTAAATTTATAGTTTAATTCTGCCCATAAACTGGCTGGTTAACCCCCAAATCTCCAAGAAGATAGGCGTGGGCTCTCTTGAAGGCCTTGTCCTTCAAGACTCCTCTAGACTCCTGCTTCTTTGCTCCTCTAGTTTTTCGTAGATCCTTGGACTAAACAACAAAAAAACCCCATGTCATAAGTG
>SJYV01029306.1:0-24844 GCA_006410875.1 Neotragus pygmaeus | reverse complement strand
AGTTGCCCTTCCCTGAGGTTCGGGCTGTGTGCTGCAGTTGCCCTGTGCCAATGTCTGGGATGTGTTCCACAGTCGCCCTGCGCTGAGGGCCGGCCTGTGTCCCGCGGTCGCCCTGTGCCGAAGTCCGGGCAATGTTCCACGGTCGGATAGTGACGAGTTCCGGGCTGTATGCTGCGGTCGGCCTTCACTGAAGTTCGGGCTGTGTGCCCCGTTCGCCCTGCACCAAGGTCCGGGCTGTGTGCCGCACTCGGCTTGCAACACGTTATGGGCTCTGTGCCGCGGTCCTCTGTGCCAAGATCCAGGCTGTGTGACATGGTCGCCCTGTTCGGATTTCCGGGCTGTGTGCCACGGTAGCCTTCTGCAGAGGTCCGAGCTGTTTGTCGTGGTTGCCCTGTGCCGAGGTCCGAGTTGTGAGCCGCGGTCGCCCTGAGCCGAGGTCCAGCCAGTCTTCTGCGGTCGCCCTGCGCCGAGGTCCGGCCTGTGTGCCGCAGTCGCCCTTCACTGAGTTTCAGGCTGTTTGCAAAGATCACCCTTCGCTGAGGTCCAGGCTGTGTGCCATGTTCACTCTGCGATGAGGACTGGCCTGTGTGCCACGTTCGCCCTGCGCCGAGGTCTGGGCTGTGTTCCGCGGTTGGCTAGTGACAAGTTCCTGGCTGTGTGCTGCGGTCACCCTTCACTGAGTTTCAAGCTGTTTGCAACAATCGCCCTTTCCCGAGGTCCAGGCTGTGTGCCGTGTCCGCCCTGCGACAAGAACCGGCCAGTTTGCCATGGTCGCCCGGCGCCGAGGTCCAGGCTGTGTTCCGCGGTCGGCTAGTGACTTGTTCGGGTTTCAGTGCTGCGGTCACTCTGCGACTAGGTCCTGGGTGTGTGCTGCAGTCGCCATCTTCTGACGTCCAAGCTTTTTGCCAGGGTCGCCTTTCATCGATTTCTGGGATGTGTGCCTTGCTCGCCCTTCACTGATGTTCGGGATGTGTGCCACGGTTGCACTGCGCTGATGTCTGGAATGTGTGCCACGGTCGCCCTGCGCCGAGATCCGGCCTGTGTGTCGAGGTTGCAGTGCGCCGAAGTCCGGGCAGTGTTCTGCAGTTGGCTAGTTACGAGTTCCGGGCTGTGTGCCGTGGTCGGCCTTCACTGAGGTTCAGGCTGTATTCCGCAGTCGGCCTGCATTGCAAACCGGAATGTGTGCCACGGTCGCCCTGCCCCGAGGTCCGGGCTGTGTGCCGTGGTCATCCTGTGCTTAAGTCCGGGCTGTGTGCCGCGGTAGCCCTGCATCGAAGTCCGTGCTGTGTGCCGCGATCGCCCTGTGCCGAGGTCCATACTGTGTTCTGTAGTCGCCCTGCGCCGAAGTCCTGGCTGTGTTCTGTGTTCGGCTAGCCAAGATTTCCGGGGTCTGTGCCAGGGTCACTCTGTGCAGAGGTCCAGGGTGTGTGCTGTGGTCGCTATTGGTCGAGGCCCATGCTGTGTTCCGCGGTCGCCCTTCACTGAAGTTCAGGCTGTGTGCGGCGGTCGCCCTGCTTGAAGTCCGTGATGTGTGCCATGCTCGCCCTGCACCGAGGTCTGGCCTGTGTTCTGTGGTCACCCTGTGCCGAATTCCGGGCTGTGTGCCATGATCGCCATTCGCTGAGGTCCAGGCTGTGTGCCTTGGCACTCTGCGATGAGGTCCGGCCTGTTTGCCGTGATTGCCCTACACCAAGGTCTGGGCTGTGTTCCGCGGTTGGCTAGCGAAGACTTCCGGGCTCTGTGCCATCGTGCCCTGCACAGAATTCTGGGCTTTGTGCTGCGGTCGTCCTTCACTGAGGTCCGGGCTGTGTGCCGCAGTAGCCTTCTCCAGAAGTCTCGGCTGTATGCGGGGGTCCCCCTGCACTGAGGTCTGGGCTGTGTGCCATGGTCGCCCTGAGCTGATGTCTGACCTGTGTTCCACAGTCGCCCTGCACTGAGGTCCAGCCTGTGTGCCACAGACGGCCTGTGCCGAGGTCCGGCTTCGGTGCCATGGTTGCCCTGCGCCGAGGTCCATGCTGTGTGCCACGGTCACCCTGCTCCGTGGTCCTGCCTGTGTGTCACGGTTGCCCTGTGCCAAGGTCCAGGCTGTGTTCCTCCATCGTCTGGAGACGAGTTCCGTCCTGTTTTCCATGGTCGCCCTGCGCCGAGGTCAGGGCTGTGTTCCGCAGTCGGCTAGCGACGAGTTGCAACCTCTGTACCCCGGTCGCCTTGCACATATTTCCAGACTCTTTGCTGCAGTCTCCCTTCACTGAGGATCGGGCGGTGTGCCATGGTCACACTGCGCCGAGGTTTGGACTGTGTGCCATGTTAGCCTTGCACCGAGGTCCGGGCTGTGTGCTGTGGTAGCCTTGTGCCGAGGTCCGGGCTGTGTGCCAGTTGCCCTGCACCGATATCCGGTCTGTGTTCCACAGTCGTCATCTCCCAAGGTCAGTGATGTGTGCCATGGTCACCTTGTTTGGTTGCCCAGGCTGTGTGCCGAGGTAGCCTTCTGCAGAGGTCCGGGCTGTGTGCCAGGGTCACCATCTCCCCAGGTCTGGGAGGTGTGCCGCGGTCACCCTCTGCCGAGGTCCGGCCTGTGTTACTCTTTCGGCTTGTGACCTGCTCCTGGCTCTGTGCCGTGGTTTCTCTTTGCCAAGATCCGGGCTGTGTGCAGTGATAGTCTTCTCCAGAGGTCCGGATTCTGTGCCGCAGTTGCCCTGCACAGATTTCCGGGCTGTGTGCTGTGGTCTCGCTTCACTGAGGTTCGGGCTGTGTGTCGTGTGTGACCTGCGCCAAGGTCCGGGCTGTGTGCGGTGGTAGCCTTGCTCCAAGTTCCGGGTTGTTTGCCGCAGTCACCCTGCACCAAAGTCCAGGCTGTGTGCCACGGTCGGCTAGCGACTAGTTCCGGGCTGTGTGACGCCATCACTCTTCACTGAGTTTTGGACTGTGTGCCTCAGTCACCCTGTGCTGAAGTCGGGTTGTGTGCCGTGGTCGCCCTGCAACGAGGTCAGTCCTGTTTTCCGTGGTTGCCCTGTGCCAAGGTCCTGGCTGTGTGTCACGGTTGATCAGCAACGAGTTCCAGGCTCTGTGCCACTGTTGTTCTGCATATCTTTCTGGGTTGTGTGCTGCGGTCACCCTTCATTGAGGTTCGGGTTGTGTGCCGCCGTAGCCCTGCGCCGATTTCCGAGTTGTGTGCCGCAGTCGACCTTCACCAGGGTCCAAGCTGTGTTCCGTGCTCGGCTGGCGACAAGTTCCTGGCTGAGTGCCACAGTCCCCCTTCACTGTCGTTTGGGCTGTGTTCCGCAGTCGCCCTGCACCGAGGTCTAGGCTGTGTGCCGCGGTCGCCCCACGCAGATATCCGGCAGGTTTGTGGCAGTCACCCAGTGCGGAGGTCCGGGCTGTGTTCTGCGGTTGGCCAGCGATGAGTTCTAAGCTCTGTGCCACGATCGCCCTGCATAGATTTTTGGGCTGTGTGCCACAGTCACACTTGACGAGGTTCGGGCTGTGTGCCGCAGTCGCCTTGCACCGAGGTCCATGCTGTGTGCCATGGTCACCCTGCACCGAAGTCCGGCCTGTGTGCAGCAGTTGCCCTGTGCCTAGGTCAAGGCTGTGTTCTGCCATTGGCTGGAGACGAGTTCCATCCTGTTTGCCATGGTTGCCCTGCGCCGAGGTCCGGGCTGTGTTCCGCGGTCAGCTAGAGAAGAGTTCCAAGCTCTGTAACCTGGTTGCCCTGCACAGATTTCCGGGCTGTGTGCCACGGTCTCCCTTCAGTGAGGGCCGGCTGTGTGCCATGGTCTCCATCTCCACAGGTCCAGGCTGTGTGCCGTGGTTGCCCTGTGCTGAGGTCCGGCCTGTGTTCTGCCCTCGGCTTGCGACCTTTTCCCGGCTCTGTTTCACGGTTCCTCTTTGCCAAGGTCCGGGCTGTGTGTCATGATAGCCTGTTCCAGAGGTCTGGGCTGTGTGCTGCGGTCACCCTGCACTGAGGTTCGGGCTCTGTGCCACGGTAGCCTTGAACCGAGCTCCGGGCTGTGTACCATGGTAGCCTTGTGCTGAGGTCTCGGCTGTGTTTCGTCGTCCCCCTGCGCTGGTGTCCGGCCTGTGTGCTGCTGTCGCCCTGTGCTGAAGTCCGGCCTGTGTCCTACCTTCACCCTGTGCCGAGGTCCGGGCTGTGTTCCCCAGTCGGCTAGCAACGTGTTCCGGGCTGTGTGCTGTGGTTGCTCTTCACTGAGTTTCGGGCTGTGTGCCCCGGTCGCCCTTCGCTGAGGTCTGGGCTATGTGCTTTGGTCACCCTGCAACGAGTTCCGGCCTGTTTTCTGTGGTTCGCCTGTGCCAAGGTCCAGTCTGTGTGCCACGGTAGCCTTGAACCGAACTCTGGGCTGTGTGCCGTGGTAGCCTTGCGCTAAGGTCTGGGATGAGTCCCGCAGTAGCCCTGTGTTGATGTCCAGTCTTTGTGCCATGGTCGACATGTCCCAAGGTCAGTGCTGTGTTCCAGGGTCGCCCTGCGCCGAGGTCTGTGCTGTGTGTCTCGGTCGCTCTTCACTGTGGTTCGGGCTGTGTGCCGCAGTCGCCCTGCGCTGAGTCCAGGCTGTGTTCCGCCCTCGGCTTGCAAGGTGTTCTGGGCTAAATGCCATGTTCCCTCTGTGCCGAGGTCCGGGCTGTGTGCCACGGTTGCCTTGTTCCGAGGTCCGGCCTGTGTGCCTCGGTAGCCTTGAACCGAGTTCTGGGCTGAGTGCCACGGTAGCCTTGTGCCGAGGTCCGGGGTGTGCTCCGGTCCCCCTTCTCTGAGCATCGGGCTGTGTGCCATGGTCGCACTTCACCGAAGTTCGGGCTTTGTGCCATATTAGCCTGGCACCGAGGTCTGGGCTGTGTGCCAGGGTCGCCATCTCCCCAGGTCCGGGATGTGTGCCACGGTCACCCTGTGCCGAAGTCCAGCAAGTGTGCCTCGGTCGCCCTGTGCTGAGGTCCCACCTAAGTGCTGCTCGCGCCCTGTGCTGCGGTCTGGCCTGAGTGCCAAGACACCCTGCTCTGAAATCCGGACTGTGTTCAGCGGTCAGATAACGAGTTCCAGGCTGTGTGACGTGGTCGCCCTTCACTGAGGTTCGGCAGTGTGCCACGGTCTCCCTGATCCGATGTCCATGCTTTGTGCCGCGGTCACCCTGGGCCGAGGTCTGGCCTGTGTGCCGCGGTTGCCCGGTGCCAAGGTATGGGCTGTGTTCTGCCGTCGGCTGGAGATGAGTTCTGTCCTGTTTGCCCCTGTCGCACTGCGCCGAGGTCCGGACTGTGTGCTGCTGTCACCCTGCACTGAGGTCTGGCTTGTGTGCCACCTTCACCTTCTGCCGAGGTCCAGGCTGTGTTCCGCGGTCGGCTAGCGACAAGTTCCGTGCTGTGTGACGTGATCACCCTTCACTGAGTTTCGGGCTGTGTGCTTCAGTTGCCCTTCACCGAGGTCCGGGCTGTGTGCCGTGGTTGACCTGCGACGAGGTCTGGCCTGTTTTCTGTGGTCGCCCTGCGTCGAGGTCCTGGCTGTGTTTCACAGTCTACTAGCAATGAGTTCCAGGCTCTGTGCTGCTGTCACCCTGCACAGATTTCTGGGCTGTGTGCGGTGGTCTCCCTTCACTGAGGTTCGGGCTGTGTGCCACCGTAGCCCTGTGCTAAGGTCCGGGCTGTGTTCCTCGGTCGGCTGGCGACGAGTTCCTGGCTGTGTGCCACAGTCGCCCTTCACTGAAGTTCGGGCTGTGTGTGGTGGTCCCCTTGCGCCGAGGTCTGGGCTGTGTGCCGCGCTCGCCCCGCGCAGTGGTCCGGCTTGTGTGCTGTGGTCACCCACTGCAGAAGTCCAGGCTATGTTCCATGGTTGGCTAGCAACGAGTTCCAAGCTCTGTACCACGATGGCTCTCCCAGATTTTTGGGCTGTGTGCTGCAGTCGCCCTTCACTGAGTTTCGGGCTGTGTGCCGCGGTTGCCCTGAGTCGAGGTCCATGCTGTGTGCTGCCGTCACCCTGCGCCGAGGTCCAGCAGGTGTGCCATGGTCGCCCTGTGCTGAGGTCTGGGCTGTGTTCCGCGGTCGGCCAGTGAAAAGTTCCGAGTTCTCTACCCCAGTCGCCCTGCACAGATTTCCAGGCTGTGTGCCGTGCTCGCCCCACGCAGAGGTCCGGCCTGTGTGCCGTGGTCACCATGTGCCGAAGTCTGGGCTGTGTTCCGCCATCGGCTGGAGACGAGTTCCGTCCTATTTGCCATGGTCGCCCTGCGCCCAGGTCCGGGCTGTGTTCCACGGTCTGCTAGCGACAAATTCAGAGCTCTGTAACCCGGTTGCCCTGCACATATTTCTGGGCTGTGTGCCGCGCTCGCCCCGCACAGAGATCCGGCCTGTGTGCCGCAGTCACCTAGTGCAGAAGTCCGGGCTGTGTTCCGCGGTTGGCTAGCGACGAATCCCAAGCTCTGTGTCACAGTGGCACTGCACAGAGTTTTGGGCTGTGTTCCGTGGTCACCCTTCACTGAGGTTTGGGCTGTGTGCAGCGGTCGCCCTGTACCGAGGTCCGACCTGTGTTCCACCCTCGTCTTGCGACCTGTTCCAGTCTCTGTGCCATGGTTCCTCTTTGCCAAGTCTGGGCTGTGTGCCACGGTAGCCTTCTCAAGAAGTCCGGGCTGTGTGCCATGGTCGCCTGCGCTGAAGTCTGGGCTGTATGCCGCGGTCGTCATGAGTCGATGCTGGGCCTGTGTTCCGCAGTCGCCCTGTGCCGAAGTCCAGCCTGTGTGCCACGGTGGCCCTGTGCCGAGGTCCGGCCTGTGTACCACAGTCGCCTGGCACTGAGGTCCAGCCTCTGTGCCATGGTCACACTGCGCCGAGGTCCGGCCTAAGGCTACTGTCAACCTGCACTGAGGTGTGGCCTGAGTTCCACAGTCACACTGCCCCGTGGTCCGGGATGTGTTCTGCGGTTGGCTAGCCACGAGTTCCGGGCTGTGTGATGTGGTCGCCCTTCACTGTGTTTCGGGATGTGTGCCTCAATCGCCCTGTGCCAAGGTCCTGCCTGTGTGCCACGGTGGCCCTGCGCCGAGGTCCGGGCTCTGTGCCAGTCACCCTGCGCCGAGGTCCAGCCTAAGTGCCACGGTCACCATGCTCAGTGGTCCGGGTTGTGTTCAGCGGTCGGCTAGCAACGAGTTCCAGGTTGTGTGACGCAGTCGCCCTTCACTGAGTTTTGGGTTGTGTGTCTCGGTCGCTCTTCGCTGAGGTCTGGGCTGTGTGCCGTGGTCACCATGCAACGAGGTCTGGCCTGTTTTCTGTGGTTGCCCTGCGCCAAGATACTGGCTGTGCTTCGCAGTCGACTAGTGACGAGTTCCAGGCTCTGCACTACTGTCTTCCTGCACAGATTTCTGTGCTGTGTGCTGTGGTCGCCCTTNTTGAGTCTGAGTGAACTCTGGGAGTTGGTGATGGACAGGGGGGCCTGGCATGCTGCGATTCACGGGGTCGCAAAGAGTCAGACACGACTGAGCAACTGAACTGAACTGATTCTTTCAGTGTAATAAAAGTTTTGTTAAAGTGCATGTCATCCCCAATTATTTTGTTGTCTTCTACTCATATGATAAAACTTGGAGCGACCTTCTTTTTCTTTCTTCTTTCTTTTTTTCATGTTATTATCTTAGTATTTTTACATGGTAAAGTGTTATCATTGTGGTTACTGAATGAAATTGTTGTTTGGAAAAGCATACCTACCAATCAGAAAGCAGAGTCCTTGCAACATTTGTATCAGGTGTACGCAGGGCAGACTTTTGTGGAAAAGTTATCCAGTGGACCCTGCCTACATCTCTTTTCCGTTTGGCAAAGACATGGTGCTTTACTTTCTTAGAGATAGAAGCGAAAAGCTGATCACCTGAGTTAGGCCAGAATCACTATACTCCAGAACAAGTATCAATTACGAGCAGGCCCTAAATCTATTCAGATATTTACCCCGAATGGAAAAAAAAAAAAAAAAACCAGCCAGGAAGAAACCTCCCTGATGGGGAGGGTCACTCAGCAAAGACTATGAATCGGTAACTCTCCATCACTGATCATTTGATGGGGAAAAATTCGTTCTCACTCAATTCCCTGTATATCCTTAGCATGAACTTTGATTACTGTAAGTCATTTGTTTTCATTGTTCCTTTTTCATATTGAGTAACTTTGCTTTGTTGGATAGATATGAAATCAAACACTTATTCATAAATATATGACTGAAAAAAGCGTTGCAGTTCACGTCCTCCCAAATATACTGTGTATACGTTGTATGTGTAGATGTGTATACACACACTGCAAAATGTATTACTCAGGTCGATTACATTGAATGCACGAGAAGGCAACTGTTAAGCAGCAACAATTAAGGCAGGTAAAGGGTTTCAACGATCTCCCCCACCAGATGGCTCCCAAAGAACGAACTGTAGGCAGTGACCACAGGCAGAGAAGATGAGCGGATGCATTATTGAGGGAACCTGCTCTCCACACAAAGTTTCAAGCTCTATTTCTGGCACAGAAAACCCACAAGAAACCAACGAATGGTAAACAAGTCAGAAGACTAAACTCTTTTCCTTAAAAGGTTTAGCCTTCCTCAAGGAACTTCATGGATCCGTTATTTGTTAAATAAAGAACTTTCTGATATCTAAAATGTAGTATCCTGTACTTTACATCATCTTTGCAGTTTTTTTTTCCTAAATCAAATGTTTAATTTCAAAACAGTTAGACTTTCATTCATAAATTTAGAAGTACATACACAACAATCCCCAATGCAAGATCTCAAACACCCTGTGCAGAAATACTCCATTATCAAATTCCATGAAACCATTTTTTTAAAAGTGAAAACAGTAAATGCTCCTTACTGTTATGCCTGCTTGTTTTCCATGGAAGCAGAGGAAAAGAAGCCCTTCTACTACAGGGATGATTCTTAACTATTTGCGTAACCTCAAGGGGCTTCCCAGGTGGAGCTAGTGTTAAAGAAACCGCCTGCCAAGGCAGGAGACAGAGACTCGAGTTGGATCCCTGGGTCAGGAGGATCCCCTGGAGCAGGAAATGGCAGCACACTCCAGTATTCTTCCCTGGAAAATCCATGGGCAGAGGAGCCTGGCGGGCTACAGTCCACGGGGTGGTAAAGAGCCAGACACGAATGAGCAACTGAGCACGCAGACACAAGCTAAAACCCCTGGAGAAGAAAAGGGCAATCCACTCCAGTGTGCCTGCCTGCAAAGTCCCACGGACAGAGGAGCCCGATGGGTTACAGTGCACGGGGTTGCAAAGAGTCAGATTCTACTGAGCAGCTAAGCACACAGGCACGCAAGCTAAAGCAGACATAAGGCACGGTGAGTCATCAACACTTGAAAAATTATAAAAAAGGATTTTCAAAAACATTTGCTCACATTTTATACAGATTATGTAATGTATTCCTTTTCTCTCACATATCTTTTCTTTCATCCCCAGAATTCTGCTTCAGTAGTCAAGCAGTTAACATCCTTACAGAGGTGGAGAAGGTACAGAGCAGTCATCAGGCTGCCCGGGCAAGAGAAAAACACATAGCTGAATCGGTCTAAGGGAAAGGCCGTTTGGCGTTCACACTCTTATGGTTTACATGCCTAGTGTATCAGTATTTTGCAAGCATTATAAAATGTTCTTCTGATCATCACAATTTCAAGTGGTCCTTAAATTACGGTAACACAGTTAAACACAGACTAAGAAGGACAGTCCAAAATTGAGAACGAGAGTTGTCCCTGACTATGGTTCAGGAGTCACAACTGTATATGGATGTGTAAACCAACTGAGGGAGATGTGTAAACCTGAGGGAGATGATGTGTAAACCAACTGAAGTCATGAGACATGTGTTTAGCGCATCTCTTAGAAAGTACATAAAACAAAGATCATGAAAAGAGACTCAGAAGGCCACAATGACACCTCTTATGTGAATTAAGTCCAAAGATGTACCCAAGAACTAGGTAACTAAGAAGGTCTTCCAGACTTTGAGAGGACTTCAGTAAATAATCAGTAGTGAAATATACTCTCTCAGTCAATAATCAACAGTGAAATATATACTCTGGAATGCAAAAGTAGGAAATCAAGAGATATCTGGAAAAACAGGCAAGTTTAGCCTTGGAGTACAAAATAAAGCAGGGCAAAGGATAACAGAGTTTTGCCAAGAGAGTGCATTGGCCATAGCAAACACCCTTTCTAGCAACACAAGAGAAGACTCTACACATGGACATCACCGGATGGTCAATACCAAAATCGGAGTGATTATATTCTTTGCAGCCAAAGATGGAGAAGCCCTACATGGTCAACAACAACAAAACAAGACCAGAAGCTGACTGTGGCTCAGATCATGAACTCCTTATTGCAAAAATCAGACAAGTTGAAGTAAGTAGGGAAAATCACTAGCCCATTCAGGAATGACCTAAATAAAATCCCTTACGACTATACAGTGCAATTGACAAACAGATCCAAAGGAATAGATCTGATACACAGAGTGCCCGACGAACTATGGACGGAGGTTTGTAACATTATACAACAGACAGTGACCAAAACCATCCCCAAGGGAAAGAAATGCAAAAAGGCAAAACGGCTGCCTGAGGAGGCCTTACAAAAAGCTGAGAAAAGCAGAAAAGTGAAACGCAAAGGAGAAAAAGAAGGATATACCCATCTGAATGCAGAGTTCCAAAGAACAGCAAGGAGAGATAAGAAAGCCTTCCTCAGTGATCNGGTCCGGGATATGTTCTGCCATCGGCTGGAGACGAGTTCATTCCTCTTTGCCATGATCACCCTACTCCGAAATCCGGGCTGTGTTACGCGTTCGGCTAGCGATGAGTTCCGAGCTCTGTACCCAAGTTGCCCTGCACAGATTTCCGGGCTGTGTGCCACGATCTCCCTTCACTGAGGTTCAGGCTGTGTGCCACGGTCACCCTGTGCTGAAGTCCGGTCTGTGTGCCACGGTAGTCTTGAATCGAGTTCTGGGCTGTGTGCCGCGGTAGTCTTGTGCCGAGGACCGGGCTGTGTGCTGCGGTCACCCTTCATTGAGGACCGGGCTATGTGCCGTGGTTGCACTGCACCGAGGTTCGGGCTCTGTGCCATGTTAGCCTTGTTCCGAGGTTCGGGCTGTGTGCTGTCGTAGCCTTGCACCGAGGTCCGAGCTGTGTGCCGCAGTTGCCCTGAGCTGATGTCCTGTCTGGGTGCCACGGTCGCCATCTCCCGAGGTCGGTGCTATGTGCCAGGGTCGCCCTGCACTGAGGTCTGTGCTGTGTGACTCGGTCACTCTTCACTGTGGTTCAGAATGTGTGCTGCAGTCACCATGCACTGAGGTCCCAGCTGCGTTCCGCCCTCGGCTTGCAATGAGTTCCAGGCTCTGTGCCACCTTCCCTCTGTTCCGAGTTTTGGGCTGTGTGCCACGGTCGCCCTGCGCCGAAGTCCGGGCTGTGTGCTGCAGTCGCCCTGAGCCGAGGTCTGACTTGTGTGCCGCGGTCAAACTGCGACGAGATCCTGAATGTGTGTCGCAGTGAACATCTGCCGAAATCCATGCTGGGTTACAGGGGCGCCTTGCCTTAAGGCCCAGGATGTGTGCCACGGTTGCCCTTCACTGAGATTCGGCATGTGTGCCGCGGTTGCCCTGCATCAAAGTACGGCCTGTGTGCCACGGTTGCCCTGCACCGAAGTCCGGGCTGTGTTTCACGGTCGGCTAGTGACTAGTTCCATGCTGTGTGCTGCGGTGGCCCTTCACTGAGGTTCGGGCTGTGTGCCACAGTCACCCTGCGCCAAGTTCCGGACTGTGTTCCATGGTCACCTTCGGTCAAGGTCCGTGCTGTGTGCCAGGGTTGCCCTGCATCGAGGTCAGTGATGTGTGCTGTGGTCTCCCTTCACTGAGTTTCGGGCTGTGTGCTGTGGTCACCTTTCACTGAGGTTCAGGCTGTTTTCAGCGGTTGCCCTGCTCAATGTCCTTGATGTGTGCTGCAGTCGCCCTGTGTCTCAGTCTGGCCTGTGTTCCGTGGTCGCCCTGTGCTGAAATCCAGGCTGTGTTCCGCAGATGGCTAGAAATGAGTTACTGGATGTGTGCTGCAGTCGTCCTTCACTGTGTTTCGGGCAGTGTGCCATGGTCGCCCTTCGCCAAGGTCCGGGCTGTGTGCCGTGGTCGCCCTCCGATGAGGTCCAGCCTGTTTGCCGTGGTCGCCCTGCGCCCAGGTCCGGGCTGTGTTCCATGGTCCGCTAGTGATGAGTTACGGGCTCTGTGCAGATTTCTGTGCTGTGTTCTGTGGTCACACTGCACGGAGGTCCGGGCGGTGTTCCGCGGTCGGCTTGCGATGAGTTCCGAGCTGTGTTCTGCGGGCGCCCTACACTGAGATTCGGGCTGTGTTCCGCGGTCTCCCTGCCCCGAGTTCCAGACTGTGTGCTGCGGTCGCCCTGTGCCGAGGTCCGTGCTGTGTTCCGCGCTTGGCTAGCAATGAGTTCTGAGCTCTGTGCCACGGTTGCCCTGCACAGATTTCCGGGCTATGTGCCGCAGTCAGCCTTCACTGAGGTTCGGGCTGTGTGCCGTCGGCAACCTGCGCCGAGGACCCGGCTGTGTGTTGTGGTAGCCTTGCTCCGAGGTCCAGGCTGTGTTTCGCAGTCACCCTGAGCTGGTGTCCGGGCTGTGTGCTGCAGGCGCCAACTCCTGAGGTCCGTGATGTGTGCCAGGGTCACCCTGTTCCAAGGGCCTTGCTGTGTGCCTCGGTCGCTCTTCACCAAGGTTCGGGCTGTGTGCCGTGGTCACCCTGTGCCGAGGTCCGGCCTGTGTGCTGCAGTCGCCCTGCACTGAGGTCCGTCATGTATGTCACCTTCACCCTGCCCAGATGTCCGGGCTGTGTTCCGCGGTCGGCTAGCGACGAGTTCCTGCTTTTGTGAGGCAGTTGCCCTTCAATGAGTTTCGGGCTGTGTGCCTCATTTGCGCTTCACCAAGGTCCAGGTTGTGTGATGTGGTCTCCCTGCGACGAGGTCTGGCATGTTTTCCGTGGTTGTCCTGCACTGGGGTCCTGGCTGTGTTTTGCAGTTGACTAGCGACGAGTTCCAGGCTCTGTGTGGCTGTTGCCCTGCACAGATTTCTGGGCTGTGTGCTGCGGTTGCCCTTCACTGATGTTCAGGCTGTGTGCTATGGTAGCCCTGCGCTAAGGTCCGGGCTATGTTCCTCAGTCTGCTGACGACGAGTTTTGAGCTGAGTGCCACAGTCGCCCTTCACTGAAGTTCGGGCTGTGTACTGCGGTCGCCCTGCGCCGAGGTCTGTGCTGTGTGCTGCGGTTGCCCCGTGCAGTTTCGGCCTGTGTCCTACGGTCGCCCAGTAAGGAGTTCCGGGCTGTGTTCCACGGTTGGCTAACAACGAGTTACAAGCTCTGTGCCACCGTGGCCCTGTACAGCTTTTTGGGCTGTGTGCCGCGGTCGCCCTTCACTGAGGTTCGGGCTGTGTGCCGCGGTCGCCCTGAACCGAGGACCATGCTGTGTGCCCCAGTTACCCTGTGATGAATTCCAGCCTGTGTGCCACGGTCACCCTGTGCTGAGGTCTGGGCTGTGTTCCATGGTCGGCTAGCAACAAATTCCGAGCTCTGTACCCCGGTCACCCTGCACAGATTTCCGGGCTGTGTGCCACACTTGCCCCACACAGAGGTCCGGCCTGTGTGCCGCGATGGCCCAGTGCGGAGGTCTGGACTGTATTCCACGGTTGGCTAGCGACGAGTTCCAAGCTCTGTACCACGGTGGCCCTGCACAGACTTCTGGGCTATGTGCTGCAGTTGCCCTTCACTGAGTTTGGGCTGTGTGCCACCATCGACCTATGCCGAGGTCCGGTCTGTGTGCCACGGTAGTCTTGAAACGGGTTCCGACTGTGAGCCACGGTAGACTTGCGCAGAGTTCCGGGCTGTGTGCCGCAGTTGCCCTGCGCCAATGTCTGGTCTGTGTGCCATGGTCGCCATGCCCTGAGGTTGGTGCTGTGTGCCAGGGTTGCCCTGCACCGAGGTCCATGCTGTGTGCTTTGGTCGCTCTTCACTGTGGTTCAGGCTGTGTGGCACGGTTGCCCTGCAACGAGTACAGGCTGTGTTCTGCCCTCGGCTTGCAACGAGTTCCGGGCTCTGTGCCACGTTCCCTCTGTGCTGAGGTCCGGGCTCTGTGCCACAGTCGTCCTGTTCCGAGGTCCCGGCTGTGTGCCAAGGTAGCCTTCTGCAGAGTTCCGGGCTGTGTGCCGCGGTCACCCTGTTCCGAGGTCCGGGCTGTGTGCCGAGGTTGCCATTTCCCCAGGACCAGGCTGTGGGCCGTGGTCGCCCTGTGCTGAAGTCCGGCCTGTGTTCCGCCCTCGGCTTGCGAACTGTTCCTGGCTCTGTGCTGCGGTTCCTCATTGCCAAGGTCTGGGCTGTGTGCCGTGTTAGCCTTCTCAAGAAGTCCGGGCTGTGTGCCACAGTCGCCTGGGCTGAGGTCCAGGCTGTATGCTGCAGTCGCCCTGAGCCGATGTCCGGCCTCTGTTCCACAGTAGCCCTGGGCCGAGTTCCGGCCTGTGTGCCACAGTGGCCCTGTGCCGAGGTCCGGCCTGTGTGCAGCGGTTGCCTTGTGTCAAGTCCGGCATCTGTGCCATGGTCACCCTGCACGAAGTTCCAGCCTAAGTGCCACTGTCACCCTGTGCTGAGGTCTGTCCTGAGTGCCACGGTCACCCTGCTCCGTCGTCTGGGATTTTTCTGCGGTCGGCTAGTGACGAGTTCCGGGCTGGGTGATGCGGTCACCCTTCACTGAGTTTCGGGCTGTGTGCCTCGGTTGCCCTTTGCCGAGGTCCGGGTTGTGTGCCGTGGTCGCCCTGCAACGAGGTCCGGCCTATTTCCCGTGGTCTCCATGCACCTAGGTCCTGGCTGTGTTTCGCAGTTGACTAGCGACAAGTTCCAGGCTCTGTGCTATTGTGGTCCTGAACAGATTTCTGGGCTGTGTGCTGTGGCTGCCCTTCACTGAGATTCGGGCTGTGTGCCATGGTAGCCCTGTGCTGATGTCCGAGTTGTGTGCCGTGGTCGACCTGCACAAATGTCCAGGCCGTGTTCCGCGGTCGGCTTGCGACGAGTTCCAGGCTATGTGCCACAGTCGCCCTTCAGTGATGTTCAGGCTGTGTACCGTGGTTGCCCTTCGCCGAGGTCTGGGCTGTGTGCCGCAGTCACCCAGTGCTGAGGTCCGGGCTGTGTTTTGCGGTTGGCTAGCGACGAGTTCCAAGCTCTGTGCCATGGTCGCCCTGCATAGATTTTTGAGCTGTGTGCCACAGTGGCCCTTCTCTGAGGTCCATGCTGTGTGCCGCGGTCACCCTGTGCTGAGGTCCAGCCTGTGTGCTGCGGTCGCCCTGTGCTGAGGTCCGGGATGTGTTCTGCTGTCGGCTAGTGATGAGTTCCGAGCTCTGTACCCTAGTCGCCCTGCACAGATTTCCAGGCTGTGTGCCGCGGTCTCCCTTCACTGAGGTTAGGGCTGTGTGCCACGGTGGCCCTATGCCGAGGTCCAGTCTGTGTGCTATGGTAGACTTTAATGGAATTCCGGGCTGTGTGTCGCGGCAGCCTTGTGCCGAGGACCGGGCTGTGTGTTGCGGTTGCCCTTCATTAAGGACCGGGCGACGTGCCATGGTCACACTGCGCCGAAGTTTGGGCTGTGTGCCATGTTAGCCTTGCACCGAGGTTCGGGCTATGTGCCGTCATAGCCTTGCATCAAGTTCCGGGCTGTGTGCCGCAGGTGCCCTGAGCCGAAGTCCGGTCTGTGTGCCACAGTCGTTATCTCCTGAGGTCGGTGCTGTGTGCCAGGGTCGCCTTGCACCGAGGTCCATGCTGTGTGCCTCGGTCACTCTTCACTGTGGTTCGGGCTGTGTGCTGCGGTCGCCCTGCGCCGAAGTCCAGGCTGCGTTCCGCCCTCGGCTTGCAACGAGTTCCAGGCTCTGTGCCGCATTCCCTCTCTGCCAAGGTCTGGTCTGTGTGCCACGGTCAGCCTGTTCCGAGGTCCGGGCTGTGTGCCACGGTCTCCATCTCCCCAGGTTCGGGCTGTGTGCCGTGGTCGCCTTGTGCCAAGGTCCAGTCTGTGTGCCACGGTAGCCTTGAACTGATTTCTGGGCTGTGTGCCTCGGTAACCTTGTGCTGAGGTCCAGACTGTGTGCCGCAGTTGCCCTGCGCCGACATCCGGTCTGTGTGCCACAGTCGCCATCTCCCGAGGTCGGTGCTGTGTGCCAGGGTCGCCCTGCCCCCAGGTCCGTGCTGTGTGCCTTGGTCGCTCTTCACTGTGGTTCAGGCTGTATGCCGCGGTCACCCTGCACCAAGTCCAGGCTGTGTTCCGCCCTCAGCTTGCAACGAGTTCCGGGCTCTGCCACATTCCCTCCGTGCCGAGGTCTGGGCTGAGTGCCACGGTCGCCCTGTTCCGAGGTCCAGGCTGTGTGCTGAGGTAGCCTNTGCACCAAGTCCAGGCTGTGTTCCGCCCTCAGCTTGCAACGAGTTCCGGGCTCTGCCACATTCCCTCCGTGCCGAGGTCTGGGCTGAGTGCCACGGTCGCCCTGTTCCGAGGTCCAGGCTGTGTGCTGAGGTAGCCTTCTGCAGATGTCTGGGCTGTGTGCCGCGGTCGCTCTGTTGTGGGGTCTGGGCTCTGTCTAGAGGTCCCCATCTCCCCAGGTCCGGGCTGTGTGCCGAGGTCTCCCTGTGCCAAGGTTCGGCCTGAGTTCTTCCCTCGACTTGTGACCTGTTCCTGCCTCTGTGCTGAGGTTCCTTTTTGCAAGGTCCAGGCTGTGCACTGCGGTAGCCTTCTCAAGAAGTCCAGACTGTGTGCCACGGTCCCCTGTGCTGAGTTCTGGGCTGTATGCCGCGGTCCCCTTGAGCCGATGTCCGGCCTGTGTTCCACAGTTGCCCTGGGCCGAGGTCCGGCCTGTGTGCCATGGGGGCCCTGTGCCGAGATCCGGCCTGTGTGCCACTGTCACCCTGTGTTGAGTTCCGGCCTGTGTGCCACCTTCACCCTCTGTCCAGGTGCGGGCTGTGTGACGTAGTCACCCTTCACTTAGTTTCAGGCTGTGTGCCTCAGTTGCCCTTCGCCAAGGTCCGAGTTGTGTGCCATGGTAGCCCTGCGACAAGGTCAGGCCTGATTTCCATGGTCGCCCTGCGCCGAGGTCCTGATGTGTTTCGCAGTCGACTAGCGACGAGTCTAAGGTTCTGTGCCGCTGTCGCCCTGCACAGATTTCTGGGTTGTGTGCAGCGGTCGCCCTTCACTGACGTTCGGGCTCTGTGCCACAGTAGCCCTGTGCTAAGTTCTGGGTTCTCTTTCTCAGTCGGCTGGCAACGAGTTTCGGGCTGTGTGCCACAGTCGCCCTTCACTGAAGTTCGGGCTGTGTCCTGCGGTCGCCCTGTGCCGAGGTCTGGGCTGTGTGCTGCACTCGCCCCACGCAGAGGTCCAGCCTGCGTGCCACGGTCACCATGTGCCGAGGTCTGGACTGTGTTCCACCATCGGCTGGAGACAAGTTCCGTCCTGTTTGCCATGGTCGCCCTGCGCCGAAGTCCGGGCTGTGTTCTGCGGTCGGCTAGCAACAAGTTCCGAGCTCTGTAACCCGGTNCGGTCACCATGTGCCGAGGTCTGGACTGTGTTCCACCATCGGCTGGAGACAAGTTCCGTCCTGTTTGCCATGGTCGCCCTGCGCCGAAGTCCGGGCTGTGTTCTGCGGTCGGCTAGCAACAAGTTCCGAGCTCTGTAACCCGGTGGCCCTACACATATTTCCGGGTTGTGTGCCATGCTCGCCCCACACAGAGGTCCGGCCAGTGTGTAGCGGTCGCCCCATCTGGAGGTCCAGGCTGTATTCCGTGGTTGTCTAGCCACGAGATCCAAGCTCTGTGCCACGGGGGCCCTGAACAGATTTTTGGACTTTGTGCCACGGTCATAGTTCACTGAGGTTTGGGCTGTGTGCAGCGGTTGCCCTGTGCATATGTCCGGTCTGTGTGCCACAGTAGCCTTGAACCATGTTCCGGGCGGTGTGCTGCGGTAGCCTTACGCCTAGGTCGGGCTGTGTGCCACAGTTGCCCTTGTCCGAGGTCCGTGCTGTGTGCCAAGGTAACCTTCTGCAGAGGTCCGGGCTGTGTGCCACAGTCGCCCTGTTCCGAGGTCCTGGCTGTGTGCCGAGGTTGCTATCTCCCCAGGACCGAACTCTGTGCCATGGATGCCCTGTGCCCAGGTCCGGCCTGTGTTCCACCCTCGGCTTGCGAAGTTTTCTCGTCTCTGTGCCGCAGTTCCTCTTGGCCAAGGTTCGGGCTGGGTGCCGCGGTAGCCTCAAGAAGTCCAGGCTGTGTGCCACGGTCACCTCGCTGAGGTCTGGGCTGTATGCCACGGTCGCCCTGAGCCGATGTCTGGCCTGTGTTCCACAGTCGCCCAGTGACGAGGTCCGGCCTGTGTTCCACAGTTGCCTGGCGACGAGGTCCGGCCTCTGTGCCATCGTCACACTGTGCCAAGATCCATCCTAAGTGCCGCTGTCACCCTGCACTGAGGTCCAGCTGAGTGCCACGGTCACCCTGCTCCGTGGTCCGGGCTGTGTTCCGCGGTTGGCTAGCGACGAGTTCCGGGCTGTGTGACGTGGTCGCCCTTCACTGAGTTTTGGGCTGTGTGCCTCGGTCGCCCTGTGCCGAGGTACAGCCTGTGTGCCNAGTGCCACGGTCACCCTGCTCCGTGGTCCGGGCTGTGTTCCGCGGTTGGCTAGCGACGAGTTCCGGGCTGTGTGACGTGGTCGCCCTTCACTGAGTTTTGGGCTGTGTGCCTCGGTCGCCCTGTGCCGAGGTACAGCCTGTGTGCCACGGTGGCCCTGTGCTGAGGTCCGGTCTGTGTGCTGCAGTCGCCCTGAGCCAAAGTCCGGCCTGTGTTCCGCAGATGCCCTGTGCCGAGGTTCGGCATGTTTCATGCGGTCGCCCTGTGCTGAGTTCTGGCCTGTGTGCCGCACTCACCCTGCACAGAGGTCCGGCCTGTGTGTCACGGTCGCCAATTGCAGAGGTCCGAGCTGTGTTCCACGGTTGGCTAGCGACGAGTTCCAAGCTCTGTGCCATGGTTGCCCTGCACAGTTTTTTGGGCTGTGTGCCATGGTCGCCCTTCACTGAGGTTCAGGCTGTGTGCTGCAGTCACCCTGAGCTGAGGTCCATGCTCTGTGCCGCGGTCACCCTGCACTGAGATCCAGACTGTGTGCCATGGTCATCCTGTGCTGATGTCTGGGCTGTGTTCTGCAGTCGGCTGGAGACGAGTTCCATCCTGTTTTCCATGAGCGTTCTGTGCCGAGGTCTGGGCTGTGTTCCGGGGTCGGTTAGCAACAAGTTCTGAGCTCTGTACCCAGGTCGCCCTGCACAGATTTCCGAGCTGTGTGCCACCATCTCCCTTCACTGATGTTCGGGCTGTGTGCAGCAGTCACCCTGTGACGAGGTCTGGTCTGTGTGCCATGGTAGCCGTGAAACGAGTTCCGGGCTGTGTACCGCTGTCACCCTGTGCCGAGGTCCAGTCTGTGTGCCACGGTAGCCTTGAACCGAGTTATAGGCTGTGTGCCACAGTAGCCCTGCGCCAAGGCCCGTGCTGTGTGCCTCGGTCACTCTTCACTTTGGTTCGGGCTGTGTGCCGCTATCGCCCTGCGATGAGTCCAGGCTGTGTTCCACCCTCAGCTTGCGATGAGTTCTGGGCTCTGTGCCTGGTTCCCTCTGTGCTGAGGTCCGGACTGTGTGCTGAGGTAGCCTTCTGCAGAGGTCCGGGCTGTGTGCCGTGGTCAGCCTGTTTCAAGGTCCGGGCTGTGTGCTGTGTTCGCCCTATGCCGCAGTCAGCTAGTGACGAGTTGCAGGCTGTGTGATACGGTCGCCCTTGACTGAGTTTCAGGCTGTGTGACTCGGTCACCCTTCGCGGAGTACTAGGCTGTGTACTTTGCTCACCCTGTGGCAAGTTCCAGCCTGTTTGCCGTAGTCACCCTGTGCCGAGGTCCGGGCTGTGTTCCGTGGTTGGCTGGAGATGATTTCTGAGCTGTGTGCCACAGTCCTTCACTGAATTTCAGGCTGTGTGCCGCCGTCACCCTGCGCCGAGGTCTGGGTTGTGTGCCGCAGTTGCCCTGCGCCATGGTATGGCCTGTGCGCCGCGGTCCCCCTGTGCCGTGGTATTGCCTGTGTGCCACGGTCGCCCTGTGCTGCGGTCCAGGTTGTGTTTGGCGTTGGCTAGCGATTTGTTCCGAGCACTGTGCCATGGTCGCCCTGCACAGATTTCTGGGCTGTGTGCCCCAGTCGCCCTTCACTNTGCCTGTGTGCCACGGTCGCCCTGTGCTGCGGTCCAGGTTGTGTTTGGCGTTGGCTAGCGATTTGTTCCGAGCACTGTGCCATGGTCGCCCTGCACAGATTTCTGGGCTGTGTGCCCCAGTCGCCCTTCACTGAGGTTTGGATTGTGTGCCACGGTCACCCTGCACCGAGGTCCGTGCTGTGTGCCGCAGTGAACATCTGCTGACATCTGTGCTGTGTTCCAGGGGTGCCTTGCCTAAATTTCTGGGATGTGTGCCGCAGTTGCCCTTCACTGAGGTTCGGGATGTGTGCTTCTGTCGCCCTGCATCGAAGTCTGGCCTGTGTGTCGCGGTCTACCTGTGCCGAAATCCGTGCTGTGTTTCGCGCTCAGCTAGTGACGAGTTCCATGCTGTGTGCCACAGTTGCCATTCACTGAGGTTCGGGCTTTGTGCCGCGGTCACCATGCGCCAAGTTCTGGGCTGTGTGCCGTGGTCGCCTTTGTTTGAGGTCCATGCTGTGTGCCAGGGTTTCCCTGCATCGAGGTCAGAGATGTGTGCTGCAGTCTCCCTTCACTGAGTTTTGAGCTGTGTGCCACGGTCACCCTTCACTGAAGTTCAGGCTGTTTTCAGCGGTCGCCCTGCTCTATGTCCTTGTTGTGTGCTGCGGTCCCCCTGTGCCTCGGTCCGGCTTGTGTTCTGCAGTCGCCCTGTGCCAAAATTGGGCTGTGTTCCTCAGTCGGCTAGAAACGAATTACTGGCTGTGTGCCGCGGTCGCCCTTCACTGTGTTTCAGGCAGTGTGCCACGGTCGCCCTTCGCCAAGGACCGGGCTGTGTTCCGTGGTCGCGCTGCAATGATGTCCGACCTGATTGACGTGGTCGCCCTGCACCGAGGTCCGGTCTGTGTTCCATAGTTGGCTAGTGATGAGTTACGAGCTCTAGGCCGTGGGCTCCATGTAGAGATTTCTGGGCTGTGTTCTGTGGTCGCCCTGCACCGAGGTCCAGGCTGTGTTCCGCGGTCGGCTGGCGACGAGTTCTTGGCTGTGTTCTGCGGTCGCCATTCACTGAGGTTCAGGCTGTGTTCCGCCATCGCCCTGCGCCAAGGTATGGCCAGTTTGCTGTGGGCGCTCTGTGAAGAGGTATGTACTGTGTTCCGCGGTTGGTCTGCGACGAGTTCTGAGCTCTGTGCCATGGTTGCCGTGCACAGATTTCTGGGATGTGTGCCGCGGTCAGCCTTCACTGAGTTTCGGGCTCTGTGCCACGGTCCCCTGTGCCGAGGTCCGGTCTGTGTGCCATGGTAGCCTTGAACCAAGTTCCGGGCTGTGTTCCGCAGTCGCCTTGCCCCGAGATCCAGCCTGTGTGCCGCGGTCACCCTGTGCCAATGTCCAGGCTGTGTTCCACCATCGGCTGGAGATGANGCCATGGTAGCCTTGAACCAAGTTCCGGGCTGTGTTCCGCAGTCGCCTTGCCCCGAGATCCAGCCTGTGTGCCGCGGTCACCCTGTGCCAATGTCCAGGCTGTGTTCCACCATCGGCTGGAGATGAGTTCCGTCCTGTTTGCCATTGTCACCCTGAGCCGAGGTCCAGGATGTGTTCTGTGGTCGGCTAGTGACAAGTTCGGAGCTCTGTACCCCAGTCACCCTGCACAGATTTCCAGGCTGTGTGCCGTGCTCACCCCATACAGAGGTCCGGCCTGTGTGCAGCGGTCGCCCAGTGCGGAGGTGCGGGCTGTGTTCTGCGGTTGGCTAGTGACGATTTCCAAGCTCTGTGCCATGGTGGCCCTGCACAGATTTCCTGGCTGTGTGCCACAGTCTCCCTTCACTGAGGTTCAGGCTTTGTGCCGCGGTCGCCCTGTTCCGAGGTCCGGGCTGTGTGCCGAGGTCTCCATCTCCCCAGGTCCGGGCTGGGTGCCATGGTCGCCCTGTGCAGACGTCCGGCCTGTGTTCTACCCTCGGCTTGTGACCTGTTCCCGGCTCTGTGCTGTGGTTCCTCTTTGCCAATGTCCAGGCTGTGTGCCATGGTAGCCTTCTGAAGAAGTCCGGGCTGTGTGCCCTGGTCCCCTGCGCTGAGGTCCGGGCTGTGTGCTTCTGTTGCCCTGACCCGATGTCCAGCCTGTGTGCCACAGTTCCCCTGTGCTGAGGTCCGGCCTAGGTGCCGCTGTTGCCCTGTGCTGAGGCCTGGCCTGAGTGCCACGATCACACAGATCCGTGGTTTGGACAGTGTTATGCGGTCAGCTAGTGACGAGTTCCATGTTGTGTGCCGTGGTCACCCTGCGCCGAGTTCCGGGCTGTGTTCCACGGTCGGCTAGCAATGAGCTCCGAGCTCTGTACCCCGGTCGCCCTGCACAGATTTCCTGGCTGTGTGCCACAGTCTCCCTTCACTGAGGTTCAGGCTTTGTGCCACGGTCGCCCTGTGCTGAGGTCTGGTATGTGTGCCACGGTAGCATTGTGCCGAGGTCCGGGGTGTGTGATGCGGTCACCCTTCCCTGAGGATGGGGCTGTGTTACACGGTCGCACTGCGCCGATTTTCGGGCTGTGTGCCATGTGAGCCTTATGCTGAAGTCCGGGCTGTGTGCCGCAGTAGCCTTGCACCGAGGTCCGGGCTGTGTGCCGCAGTTGCCTTGCGCCGATGTCCAGTCTGTGTGTCACGGTCGCCATCTCCCGAGGTCAGTGCTGTGTGCAGGGTCGCCTTGTGCCGAGGTCCGTGCTGTGTGCCTCAGTCGCTCTTCACTGTGGTTCGGGCTGTATGCCGGGGTCGCCCTGTGCTGAGGTCCAGGCTGTGTTCCGCGCTCGGCTTGCAACGAGTTCCGGGCTCTGTGCCACGTTCCCTCTGTGCTGAGGTCCGGGCTGTTTGCCAGTCGCCCTGTTCTGAGGTCCGAACTGTGTTCCAAGGTAACCTTCTGTAGAGGTCCGAGCTGTTTGCTGTGGTCTCCCTGTTCTGAGGTCTGGGCTGTATGCCGTGGTCGCCATCTCCCCAGGTCCAGCCTGTGTTCTGCCCTCGGCTTGCAACCTGTTCCTGGCTCTGTGCCATGGTGCCTTTTTGCCAAGGTCCACGTTGTGTGCCACCATAGATTTCTCCAGAGGGCTGTGTTCCACGGTCCCCCTGTGCTGAGGTCCGGGCTGTGAGCTGTGGTCGCCCTGAGCCGATGTCCGGCCTGTGTTCCGCAGATGCCCTGTGACGAGATCCTGCCTATCTGTTGCTGTCGCACTGCGCTGAGGTCCGGCCTGAATGTCACGGTCACCCTGCTCCCAGGTACGGACTGTGTTCCGCGGTCGGCTAGCAACAAGTTCCAGGCTGTGTGACGTGGTCGCTCTTCACTGATGTTCAGGCTGTGTCCCGCAGTCACCCTGAGCCGAGGTCCGGGCTCTTGCCCCGTCGGCCTGAGCCGAAATCCAGCTTGTGTTCCACGGTTGACCTGCCCCTAGATCCAGCCTGTGTGCCACAGTCGCACTGCGCTGCAGTCCAGCCTGTGTGCTGCTGTCGCCCTGTGCTGAGGTTCAGCCTGTTTGCCACCTTCACCCTGCGCCAAGGTCCGGGCTGTGTTCCACCATCGGCTAGCGATGAGTTACGAGCTGTGTATATGGTCGACCTTCACTGAGTTTCGGGTTGTGTGCCTCAGTTGCCCTTTACTGAGGACCGGGCTGTGTGCTGTGGTCGCCCTGTGACGAGGTCTGGCCTGTTTTCCTTGGTCGGCCTGCGCCAAGGTCCTGGCTGTGTTTCAGAGTCGACTAGTGACGAGTTCCATGCTCTGTGCCACTGTCGCCCTGCACAGATTTCTGGACTGTGTGCTGCGGTCGCCCTACACTGAGGTTCGGGCTTTGTGCCGTGGTCACCCTTCACTTAGGATCAGGTTGTTTTCAGCAGTCACTCTGCTCGATGTCCTTGATGTGTGCCGCGGTCGCCCTGTTCCTCAGTCCGGCCTGTGTTCCACGGTCGCCCTGTGCCAAAATTCAGGCTGTGTTCCGCAGTCGGCTAGAAACGAGTTACTGGATGTGTGCCGCGGTCACCCTTCACTGTGTTTCAGGCAGTGTGCCACATTTGACCTTCACCAAGGTCCGTGCTGTGTGACGTGGTCACCCTGCGACAAGGTCCAGCCTGTTTGCCGTGGTCACCCTGCGCCGAGGTCCGGGCTGTGTTCCGTGGTCGGCTAGTGATGAGTTACCGGCTCTGTTCCACGTGCTCCCTGTACATATTTCTGGACTATGTTCTGCAGTCGTCCTGCACCGAGGTCCGGGCTGTGTTGCGCGGTCGGCTGGTGACGAGTTCTGGGCTGTGTTCAGCGGTTGCACTTCACTGAGGTTCGGGCTGTGTTCTGCAGTTGCCCTGTGCCGAGTTCTGGCCTGTGTGCTGTGTTTGCCTTCTGCCAAGGTCTGTGCTGTGTTCCGTGGTGGACTAGCGACGAGTTCTGAGCTGTGTGCCACGGCCACCCTGCACAGATTTCTGGGCAGTGTGCTGCGGTCAACCTTCACTGAGATTCGGGCTGTGTGCCATGGGCAACCTGTGCTGAAGTCTGGGCTGTGTGATGCGGTAGCCCTATTCCTAGGTCCGGGCTGCGTTTTGCAGTCACCCTGCGCTGGTGTCTGGGCTGTGTCCTGCGGTCCCCATCTCCTGAGGTCCGTGATGTGTGCCAGGGTCGCCCTGTGCCGAG
>SJYV01029303.1:264877-279600 GCA_006410875.1 Neotragus pygmaeus | reverse complement strand
CATTTGAATCAGTTCTAATGAGGTGGATGAAACTGGAGCCGATTATACAAAGTGAAGTAAGCCAGAAAGGAAAACACCAATACAGTATACTAACACATATATATGGAATTTAGAAAGAAGGTAATGATAACCCCGTATGCGAGACAGCAAAAGAGACACAGACATATAGAACGGACTTTTGGACTCTGAGGGAGAGGAAGTGGGTGGGACGATTTGGGATAATGGCATTGAAACATGTATACTATCATGTAAGAAATGAATCACCAGTCTATGTTTGATACAGGATACAGGATGCTTGGGGCTTGTGCATGGGGATGATCCAGAGAGATGATATGGGGTGGAAGGTGGGAGGGGGATTCAGGATTGGGAACTCATGTACACCCATGGTGGTTTCATGTCAATGTATGGCAAAACCAATACAGTATTGTAAAGTAAAATAAAATAAAATAAAAATTAAAAAATAAAATAAAATAAAGTAAAAAAAGGTCTATGTGTATGCTGTCTACTTTTATGTAGGGACATGAGTATTTGAAAAGGAAAGAGGCTCAATATTCCATGTTAAAAGAAACTCAAAGAGAGATGGTGTGACTATATTAGATGAAGTAGATTTTAAGTAAAAAATTGTTGTAAGAAACAAATAAGGAAATATAATTATTACTTAATTTGTTAAAATGATTTCACTAGTAATCAATTAAATGGAAATAAGAGCATGACCAAAATATTATTTTTACATGTTAAATTTCAGAGAGACAGATAGATAGATGTCCATTTGGTGGTAAAATTTAGGTGAATCTAGAAAGCTCTTCTATGGTTGGAGAAAGGATTATTTGCCTTTGCAAAATAACTGGCATAATATATTTAATTGTAAAGATTAAGAAACATAGATAATCCTATTTTTGAAGATTTTTCCTAAAGGAAAGAAAAAGGAGGATAAAAACATCTTATCTGAAAAGATGTTCATCTCCAATATCATTTTTGATACTGAAAGAATTTACATGTCAAATAATAGCTGGAGACCGACAGACATGGAGAACAGACTTGTGGTTCCCAAGGGGTGGGGCTAGGGGAAGAGTTGGGGATTAGCAGATACAAACTATTATGTATAGAATGGATAACCAACAAGATCCTCCTGTATAGCACAGAGCAATATATTTAATATCCCATGATAAACCACAGTAGAAAAGAATATAAAAAAGAATGTATGTTTATGTAACTGAATCATTTGATTGTACAACAGAAATTAACATAACATGGTAAATCAGCTATGGTTCAATTAAAATAAGTTTTAGGAAGGCAGAGAAGGGCGTTACATATTCCTAAAAGGGTTAATTTAACAAGAAAAATATATAATTTATTAAACAGGGACCAAATACTAGATCACCAAAAATTTATGAGGCAACTGTAAGAGTTTAAGAGAGAAATAGATTTACAATAAACATTGGAGACATCAATACCAGATTTTCAATAAGAATAGAAAAACTAGACAAAATATAAGGAAATAGAGAAATAAGGGAAGACAGAACACGAACAACACTATAAACCAAATGTACTTACCAGATTTGCACAGAATTCTCTAACTAATAACAACAGAAGGCAGATTCCCTCCAAGTGCACATGGAATATTCTCCTCAGTAGATCACATGTTGGGTTATAATGCAACTCCAAACAAATTCTAAAGATGGAAATTGTCTAAATGTTTTTTCCAAGCATAAATGAAGTGAGACTCAATAGCAGAAAGAAACACGAAGAAATGAAAAATGTATGGATATTAAACAGTACAGTTTTAAACAAAATAGATCAAAGAAGAAGTCACAAGAGAAATTTAAGAATACCATAAATCAAATGAAAATGATAAATCAACATATCAAAGTATTTGAAATGCAGTAAAAGTAGTGCCAAGAGGGAAAATTTATGGCTATAAACAAGTCTATTCTGATTATTGATTGATTTCAATAAAAATGGAACAACTCAGATTACTAAAATCAAAAAATGAAACACTACTACTGATTACAAAAAAAAAGAGGATTATAAGGTAATACTATGAATATTTCTATTCAAAAAATTTGATAACCTAAACAAAATGGGCAAATTACTAGAAATATACAATCAACCAAAATCCAGCCATGAAAAATATGAATAGGTGAATAATCAGTGAAAAGATGGAATCATGAATAGAAAAATATCCCAACAATAGAGGCCAAGGACTGGATGATTTCAAGGGTGAATTTTACCAAACTTTTAAAGAAGAGTCAACAACAGCTCTTTCTAAACTCTTCAAAAAATTGAAGATGAAGGAACACTTCCAAATTCACTCTATGAGGCTGTATTACATGATGCCAAAGCCAGACACTGTAAGTGCAGAATGCCAGTTGTCCTTAACTGATTGATGCACTAACCCTCAAAAAAACACTAGCAAACTAAATCCAGTGGAATATTAAAATGTTTATATACTGTGACCAAGTAGGATTTCTACAATTCAAAAATGTTTCTACATACAAAAATCATATAAGTGTAATATCCCACATTAATCAAATGAAGAAACCAAAATACATGATCATCTCAATTCAAGTAGGAAAAGAGTATGATAAAATCCAACACTCTTTCTTGATAAAAAACACTCAAATTAGGAATAGAGAAAACTCTCCAGCATGACAAAAGCTATATATGAAAAGTGTAAAACCATCACATCATGGTCAAAGATGAGAAGCTTCTACCCTGAAATCAAGAGCAACATATGGATGTCACTTGTGTTAATTCTATTTAACATAGCATTGGATGTCCTAGCTAGAACAAGCAAGCAAGAAAAAGAAATAAAAATTATACAGATTGAAAAAGGAGATGTGAAAGTGCTTCTCTTCTTGGATAATATGATCTTACATGTAAAAACCTTCAAAGATTCTATTAAAAAACCTATTAGTTAATAAAAAATATCATCAAAGTTTCAGTATACAAAATCAAGCTATAAAAAATCATTGCATTTCTATATAATAGCAATTAACATTCCAAAAAGAGAAATAAATTTGATTCCATTCGAAATAGCATCTAACAGAAACAAAATTTAACCAAGAAGGCAAAAGATTTGTACACAAAAACTGTAACACATTACTGAAAGAAATTCAGGAAGATAAATCATTGGAAAGAAATGGGCTGGAGACAATATTGTTAAGCTGAAATTACTAGTAAGGCTACCTACAAATTCAGTGAAATCTCTACCAAAATCTCAGTAGCAGAAATTAAACAATGCTTTCTAAAATGCACATGAATCTCAAAAGGCCTTCAAAGAGTTAGAAAAGTCTTGAGAAAGAAGAACATGATAGGAGAACTCACATCATTTCTGGTTTTGAGATTTATTACAAATCTACAGGATCATAATAGGGTGTTAATGCCATAAGAACAGACATACAGAACAAAAGACTAGAACAGAGTTTCCAGTAGCATATCTTTTAAATGTGGTCAATGGTTTTGAAAAGGGTGCCAAGAGCATTTAATGTGGGAAAGGAGAGTTTTTAGTATTTCTACGTATTTTTACTGGATGTCCATATGCAAAAGAGTGCACCTGAACTCTTACTTTGCACATTTGCAAAACATATTTCAAGAAGGATCAAAGACCTAAATGTAAGAAGACCTAAAACTAAAGGCATACCTTGGAGATATTGTGGGTTCTCTTCCAGACCACTGAAATAAAGCAAATATTGCAAAAAAGTGACTCACACGAATTTTGATTTCCTGGAGCATATAAAAGTTATGTTTATACTTTACTGTAATCTGTTACGTGTTCTATTACAACCTATTACATGTTCTAGTTTAACTTAGACAGCATATTAAAAAGCAGAGACATTAATTTACCAACAAAGATCTGTCTAGGAAAAGCTATGGTTTTTCCAGTAGTCATGTATGGCTATGAGAGTTGGACTATAAAGAAAGCTGAGCGCCAAAGAATTGATGCTTTTGAACTGTGGTGTTGGAGGCTCTTGAGAGTCCCTTGGACTGCAAGGAGATTCAACTAGTCAATCCTAAAGGAAATCAGTCCTGAATATTCACTGGAAGGACTGATGTTGAAGCTGAAATTTCAATACTTTGGCCACCTGATGCGAAGAGCTGACTCATTTGAAAAGACCCTGATGCTGGGAAAGACTGAAGGCAAGAGGAGAAGGGGACAACAGAGGATGAGATGGTTGGCTAGCATCACTGATGCCATAGACATGAGTTTGAGTAGGCTCCAGGAGCTCATGATTGACAGGAAGGCCTGGCATGCTGCAGTCCATGGGGTTGCAAGGAATCGGACATGACTGAGTGACTCAACTGAATTGATTACATGTTTAATANGCTAGCATCACTGATGCCATAGACATGAGTTTGAGTAGGCTCCAGGAGCTCATGATTGACAGGAAGGCCTGGCATGCTGCAGTCCATGGGGTTGCAAGGAATCGGACATGACTGAGTGACTCAACTGAATTGATTACATGTTTAATAGCATTATATCTAAAAACAATGTACATACCAGAATTAAAATATAATGCCTTTAGGAAAACTGAGCCAATAAATTTGCTCAATGAAAAATTGCCAAAAACCCCTCAACTTGTAAAAAAAAATGAAGTATCTGTGAAGAGCAACAAAGCAAAGCACAATAAAATGAGGTATGCCTGTATTAAACTCCTAGATGAAAACACAGGGTAAAGCTTCATGACATTAGATTGGTAGTGGTTATTTTTTTAGATAAGATAGTAAAAGCGCAGTGAATAAAAGATATAAATAGATAAACCAAACCAAAGCTCATGAAAATTTAAAACTATTGTGCAAAGGATACTATTAATCAAGTGAAAAGATAATCCACAGAATGAGAGAGAATACTCACAAATTGTATCTCGTAAAGAATTGATGTCCAGATATATAAAGAACACCTACAGCTCAAGAACAACAAGAACAAAATCCCAAAGGACCCAATTCAAAAAATGGGCAAAGGATTTGAATAGATGTGTCTCCAAAGAACATATAAAAACGGCCAGTTATCAAGCACATAAAGATGCTCAGCATCACTGGTCATTAGGAAAAGCAAACAAAACCACGGGATACCATTTCACACTCACTGGGATGGCTGTTACCAAAAGAAAACAACACATAACTTGAAAATAAGTGCTGGAGAAAGTAGGAACTCAAACAGATATGCATGTTCTAAGTCCACAGCAGCACTATTCCCCAGAGTGAAAACAACCCATGCACTTAACGACAGATGAAAAAATAAAGGAAATATATGTACAGCCACGGAAAGGAGTGAAATTCTGACACATGTTACAACACGAATGGACCTCAAAAACAATTTGCTAATGAAATAAATGAGACTCAATAGGCCAGTTATTGTATCACCCCATTTATATGTGGTATCTTAGACAAATTCACAGATGCAGAAAATATAACATGGATTATCAGGAACTGGGGTGAAAGGGAAATTTTAAAAATATGTACCGTTTCTAAGAATAAAACTACCACATGAGCCAGCAATCCCACTACTGGGCATATACCCCCGAGAAAACCATAATTCAAAAAGACACACACGCCCCAGTGTTCATTGCAGCACTATTTACAATAGCTAGGACATGGAAGCAGCCTAGACGCCCATCGATAGATGACTGGATAAAGAAGCTGCGGTACATACACGCAATGAAATGTTACTCAGCCATAATAGGTGATGACTTTTAGTCCTAGCATGGTGGATGAACCTAGAACCTGTTGTACAGAATGAAGTCAGTCAGAAAGAGAAAACCAAATATCACATATTAATGCATACATGTGGAATCTAGAAGAATAGTACTGATGAATCTGTTTGCAGGGTAGGAACAGAGACGCAAGCGTTGAGAACAGGCTTGTAGACACATGGGGGAAGGAGAGGGTGGAGGAACTGAAAGAGTAGCGTTGAAACGTGTATATTACCACATGTAAAATAGCTAGGGGAAAGCTGCTGTGTAACACAGGGGGCTCACTTGGTATTCTGTGGTGATCTAGAGGGGTGGGATAGGGTTAGGGGGGAGGGGGTAGGTTCACGCGGGAGGGGACATATGTATACTTACAGCTGATTCATGGTGTTATATGGCAGAAACCAACACAACATCGTAAAGCAATTATTCTAAGAAAGCTGTGGTACATATACACAATGGAGTATTACTCAGCCATTAAAAAGAATACACTTGAATCCGTTTTAATTAGGTGGATGAAACTGGAGCCGATTATACAGGGTGAAGTAAGCCAGAAAGAAAAACACCAATACGGTATACTAACACATATATATGGAATTTAGAAAGATGGTAATGATAACCCTGTATGCAAGACAGCAAAAGAGACACAGATGTATAGAACAGACTTTTGAACTCTGTGGGAGAAGGAGAGGGTGGGATGATTTGGGAGAATGGCATTGAAACATGTATACTATCATGTAAGAAATGAGTTGCCAGTCTAGGTTCGATACAGGATACAGGATGCTGGGGGCTGGTGCACTGGGATGACCCAGAGAGATGATATGGGGAGAGAGGTGGGAGAGGGCTTCAGGATTGGGAACTCATGTACACCCATGGCAGATTCATGTCAATGTATGGCAAAACCAATACAGTATTGTAAAATAAAAAAAAAAAAAAAAAAAGGAAGGTTCAGAAAGAGGGATTCCAAGAGAGCTAAGGCCAGGCAGGTTTATGTGACTATATTATATCTTAAGCAAGGTTCTGCCCCAGAGAGTCAGCCTTCAAACAGATGGTGATTGTCCTGGATGTCTCCATGCCTAACAGAAGAATGATTCCGGTGAGGCATTTTTCTGATGCTGTTAGTTTTCCATTTATTCGTAATGAGCATGTGATGGAGCAGTGGGCCAGGCAGCATGTGGTGCTGCCTCAAGGACTGACTCATTTCTCTTTACTTGGCCTTTCTCTGCTAGAGGCATGCTCATCATTGGAGAGCAAAACAAGTGGGAAATGAGGATGAAAATAATGGAAAAGTCTTTTCTTCAGTTCTTTTTTCTTAAAATATAGGTGGAATTCTGGGTATAAACCCAAAGAAAATAAAACGAGAATCTGGAAGAGATATGTATGTCTGCTCTCATGCTCATTTTAACATTATTTGCAATAGTCAAGATATGGAAGCAATCTAAGTGCCCAGTAACAGATAAAGAATACATGATATACACATACAATAGAATATTATTTAGTCTTTAAAAAGAAATAAATTTTTGCCTTTTGCGTCAACACAAATTGACACAAATGTTAAAGACATTACCTTAAGTGAATAAGCCATGCACAGAAGACAAATGCACAATTTCTCTTTTTTTGTGTGGAATCTAAAATAGGCAAACTCAGAAGCATGGAGGAGGATGGTGGTTGCCAGGGACTGGGGGGGAAGAGGGTTTGGGGAGATATTTGTCGAAGGCAAGAAATAGAGCTAACTTAAATGTGAAAAAAATGTGTACAGTTTCAATATGTGATGATGAAAACGTCCTAGAGATGAATAGTAGTGATGGTTGCACTGTGAATGTACATAAAAGGAAATTTTTTTATTACGTGTATTATATTAAAAAGAGATTTAAAAAGAACAACAAATACCATGTACCGTGCAGCCAGGCAGCCAGGAGTTGGAAGACCCGAGTCTGAATCTCCTCTTAGTCTCGGGAGCATGCTGCTTAATCTTTTTGAGGCCCCTTGTTTTGTTGGTAAGTTGTGGCTGACTCTTTTGTGACTCCATGGACTGTAGCCCACCAGGCTCCTTCTGTCCATGGGCTTTCCCAGACAAGAATATTGGAATGGATCGCCATTTCCTTCCCTGGGGAATTTCCTGATCCAGGGAGCAAGCCTGCATCCTCTGCACTGGCGGGCAGGTTCTTGGCCATTGAGCCACACGGAAGCCCCCTGAGGCTCAGTTTTCCCTTAAGTGCTAACCCACCCACCTAACGGGGTTAGCTGTGAACTAAAAGAGGAACAGAGGGGCTGATGCAGTTAGTATATAAAGCAGGTAACCAGTGTATAGTCACTAGGTCATCTGAAAACAAAGGAACCGCTGAAGGGACTGAGTGTCAGGTAGAAAGCACAGGGATATCAAATACAGAGAAGTGAGAACTTCAGCCTGGAGCAGGAAGTAATCTTGGGGAAAACACAGTATTAAAAGAAAAATGAAACAAAGTCGAGAGCAAATAATGCACTGTTAGTGGACCTCAGAATCCATTCTATCCAGATGGGGTCATTTTTGAGCTATATAATAATGTTACTGTTGCTCCATGCAAGGAACTATTATCTAAAATTCCAAAAAGAGTGGGCTGGATCTATAGGAAGCGGGACCCTGGTCACTGGGTGCGTGTAAGTAGGCAAAAATGTGTAAGTAGGCAAAAATGAGTCTTTTTCCCAAAGGGGGACAGGTGAAAATTGGGCTCGATGATCTATGAGGTCCTCACAGTCTAACACATATATTCCCTCTAAGAGCTGTGAACTTTGAAATCTAAGGAACTAGAGAGAGAAGAATCATCATCTCCTACCACCAAATTCACAGCTTGCCCACCCTATTTTCCTGTATTCTAAATTTACCAGGTCAGACCACAGAAGCCATGGAGCAGGTGTAATGCATGGGGCTGCTAGAGTCCTGAGCATTTAAGGAAGAGGTTGCAGGATCCTCCTGAGCAGCAATATCTCCTGAAGAAGAGCCTGGGCACGTGAAAAGATGCTCAACATCACTAATCGTTAGAGAAGTACAGCCACACTGGTCAAAATGGCCATCTTCAAAAAGTCTACAGATAACAAATGCTGCAGATGGTGCAGAGAAAAGGGAACCCTCCTACACTGTAGATGGGAATGTGAATTGGTGCAGTTACTATGGAGAATAGTATGGAGCTGCCTTTAAAAACTAAAAATCGAGCTACCATACGATCCAGCAATCCCACTCCTAGGCATATATCTGGAAAAGATGAAAATTCTAATTTGAAATGATACATATACCCTAATATTTATAACAACACTATTTACAATAGCCAAGACATGGAAGCAACCTAAATGTCCACTGACAGTTAAACAGATAAAGAAGATATCACTTATGATATTGCTTATATGTAGAACCTTGGAAATGATTCAGATGAACTTACAAAACAGAAACAGTCTCACTGACACAGAAAAGAAACTTATGGTACCAAAGGGGAATGAGAGGAAGAGGGAATAAATTAGGAGTTTGGCATTAACTTATACACACTACTGTATACAAAATAGATAACAAGACCTACTGTATAGCACAGGGAATTGTATTCAATATCTTGTAACAATCTATAATGTAAAGAAGATGTATATATTGAATCAGTTTTCTGTAGACTGAAACTCAACAATGTAAATCAATTATATTTCAATTAAAAATGGGGATCTTTGGACCGTCTGACAAAGAGCTCAGAATAATCTTTTCACTGAAGTGTAGTTGATTTACAATATTGTGTTTCAGGTGTACGGTATAGTGACTTAGTATTTGTGCAGATTACATTTCATTATAAATTATTGCAAGATAATGAGTATAATCCCCTGTAATTTCTTGTTGTTTATCTATTGTATATATAGCAGCTTGTATCTGTTAGTCTCATATCCTTAATGTTCTCTCCCCCACTTCCTCTCCCCTTTGGTAACCACAGGTTTCCTTCCTTTGTGAGTCTGTTCTGGTTTGTATATGCGTTCCTTTGTATTATTAAACAATAATAATAAAACAATAATAATCTAGACAGATTCCACATGTAACTGATACCATACAACACTGTCTTTCTCTGTTTGACTTTAGTTCACATAGTATAATGATCTCTAAGTCTTTCTATGTTGCTGCAAGTGGCATTATCTCATTTATTATGGCTGAGTGATATTCATNTGTATTATTAAACAATAATAATAAAACAATAATAATCTAGACAGATTCCACATGTAACTGATACCATACAACACTGTCTTTCTCTGTTTGACTTTAGTTCACATAGTATAATGATCTCTAAGTCTTTCTATGTTGCTGCAAGTGGCATTATCTCATTTATTATGGCTGAGTGATATTCATATATGTTTATATATATATATATCACACACACACACACACACACACACACACACACACACACACACACACGTCTTCTTAATCCAATCATCTGTTGACGGGTTTTGCTTTCATGCCTTGTCAACTGGAAATTATATTGTTTATAAACAATGAAGTGCATCTATCTTCTCAAATTTATACCCAGGAGTGGACTATATGGTAGTTCAATTTTCAGTTTTGTAAAGAGCCTCAGTGCTATTTTTTACTAGTGGTTATACCAATTTGCATCACCACCAACAGTGTATCAGAGTTTCCTTCTCTCCACATCCTCACCAACATTTTGTAGACTTTTTGATGATAGTCATTCTGACAGGGGTGAGAATGTACCTCATTGTGGTTTTGATTTGTATTTCTCCAACAATTAGTGGTGCTGAGCATCTTTTCATGTGCCTGTTAGTCATCTACATGTCTTCTTTGCAAAAACATCTATTCAAGTCTTCTGCCCATTTTTTTTTCAGTAAAGTGACATGATTTTATTACTATAACTTTTATTATTTAACTGCCTGACACAACTCTACAGTGTTTTTCCCTTCCTCTTTTCTCTGAATACCTTAAAAAATTGAGATGAAATTTATATTTTATATGAAGTCACTGTTGTAAAGAATCCTGCCAGTGCAGGAGATGCAGGCGACAGGAGTTCCATCCTTGGTTTGGGAGGATCCCCTGGAGCAGGAGACGGCAAGGCACGCCAGTACTCTTGCCTGGAAAATCCCATGGTCAGAGAAGACTGGCAGGCTATGGTTCATGGGGTAACAAAAGAGTTGGACATGACTGAGCACAGAATTTATTTCACATCTAGGTCACTGTTTGAATGGAGAAGGAAACGGCAATCCACTCCAGTATTCTTGCCTGGAAAATCCCATGGACCGAGGAACCTGGAAAATCCCATGGACCAAGGAACCTGGCAGGCTACAGTCCACAGGGTCGCAAAGAGTCGGACACGACTGAGCGACTTCACTTTCAGCATTTGAAAGACAACAATTCAGTGGTTTGTAGTTTAGTCACTATGCCATGCAACATCACCACTAATTGTAAAAAATTTCTATCACTCCCCCCAAATCTGTCACTGCTGCTGCTGCTGCTAAGTCGCTTCAGTCGTGTCCGACTCTGTGCCACCCCATAGACAGCAGCCCACCAGGCTCCCCCGTCCCTGGGATTCTCCAGGCGAGAACGCTGGAGTGGGTTGTCAGTACCAGCAGTCAATCCCCAAGCACCACCCCCCGCCGCCACCACTCCCCCCACCACACACATCTTTCTATCTCCTGTGAGCACGCATCTCTTTTCTGTCGCTATGGATTTACCTACCCCGGACATTTCATATAAACTGCATCGTACAGTATGTGTACTTTGTGTCTGTTGTCTGTCACTTAGCATTCCTTCTGCCTCAGGAACAAGGGAGTCCCAGAGGTCTGTCCTTGGGTCTGATCAAGACTGTCCTTGCCTCTTCTTTCTCAGAGCCTGGGGTCCCCTTGGACCATTTCCTGCCATCAGTGAGGTTAATGACAGCGGTGCCTTGAGGGGCACCCGGGGCCAGGGGGGAGGGCCACTCACGAGTCCAAGACGAAGTAGAGGTTGAAGTCACCATCACAGTCGTACAGCTTGTTCGACTTGCTCCTGCGCTGCACGCTGCTGCCACGGAAGCTTATCTCATCTGGGCTGAAGAAGCAATGAACATTTCCCCAGTCCTTGCAAAGGCGCTGGTGAGAGTTTCTCCAGTCCAAGGCACTGTACTGGAGGCTCTCTGCACACAGCAGTGGAAGGGGCAGCGGCAGCAAAAGGAAGAGCCCGGGCACCCAGGGCCCCCTGCCCTCCATTTAACTGGCCACTCCTGAGTTCCCACTTGGTCCTAGCCCCTCCAGGCTGCCTCAGGCCAGGGCCACTTGGGCTCTACCTGTACCCAGGGACCATGGCACGTCCAGTCCTCTAACTATAGTGCACTGAAGCTTTCCCCAGTACCTGCCCTGAGGGCGCAGAGGCAAAATGGTTGGCCTTGGGGGATGGCCCTTCCCCCACCCCAAGGAGACTGACTTCTCTGTGATGACCCTTATGATGGACAGGAAGGTTGGCATGGTGACTTTGTGACCTGCAGTTCTGCTCATTGTCCTCCTGTTGATAATCCCAGAGGGCGGGCAGAGAATCTCTGGAGGGGTGATAAAATGAGGCCTCTGTCTCTCATTCCAAACCTTCTCAAGCAGCCATTCAAATCCCAGAGAAACCCTTTTTGTCAACTGAAAGAAGGCAGCTGAGGTGGCTTAGATATGGACAGCGCAATTGGGAGGATGGACAGCGGCACTGGGAGGACGTCCGGGAACGGCGAGCTTGGAGCGTTCCAGTGGTCATTCTTGTGACACAGTGGATGGAAGGGTCTAGAAGGGGAAGAAGGTCTTGCAAGAGTGCCAAAGTTCCTTGTGAATGAAGGACGTGCCNTTATAGAGATACCAAGGGAATATTTCATGCAAAGATAGGCACAATAAAGTACAGAAACAGGATGGAACTATCAGAAACAGAAGATATTAAGAAGAAGTGGCAGGAATACACAGAACAAATATACAAAAAAGATCTTAATGACACCGATAATCACAATGGTGTGGTCACTCACCTAGAGCCAGACATCCTGGAGTGTGAAGTCAAGTTGGCCTTAGGAAGCATCAGTATGAACAAAGCTAGTGTAGATAATGGAATTCCAGTTGAGCTATTTCAAATCCTAAAAGATGATACTGTTAAAGTGCTACACTCCATATGCCAGCAAATTTGGAAATCTCAGCCATGGCTCCAGGACAGGAAAAGGTCAGTTTCCCTTCCAATCTCAATGAAGGGCAATGCAAAAGAATGTTGAAAGTACGGCACAGTTGCACTCATTCCACATACCAGCAAAGTTATACTCTAAATGCTCAAGCAAGGTTTCAACAGTATTTGAACTGAGAACTTCCAAGTGTACAAGCTGGATTTAGAAAAGACAGGGGAACCAGAGAACAAATTGCTAATATCCATTGGATCATAGAAAAAGCAAGAAAATTCTAGAAACACATTTAGCTTTATTGACAACACTAAAGCTTTTAACTATGTGGATCACAAAAAAACTGGAAAATTCATAAAGAGATGGGAATACCGTATCATCTTACCTCCTTCCTGAGAAATCTGTATGCAGGTCAAGAAGCAACAGTTAGAACTGGACATGGGACAACAGACTTGTTCCAAATCAGGAAACAAGTATATCAAGGCTGTATATTGTAACCCTGCTTATTTAACTTATATGCAGAGCACATCATGTGAAATTCTGGGCTAGAGGAAGCACAAACTGGAATCAAGATTGGCAGGAGAAATATCAATAACCTCAGATAGGTAGATGACACTACTCTAATGACAGAAGGGGAAGAGGAAGTAAAGAGCCTCTTGATGGAAGTGAAAGAGGAGAATGAAAAAGTTGGCTTAAAACTCGACATTCAAAAAATGAAGATCATGGCATCTGGTCCCATAAATTCGTGGAAAACAGATTGGGAAACCATGGAAATAATGACAGACTTAATTTTCTTGGGCTCCAAAATCACTGTGGATGGTGACTGCAGCCATGAAATCAAAAGATGTTTGCTCCTTGGAAGTAAAGCAATGACAAACCTAAACAGCATATTAAAAACCACAGACTTCACTTTGCCAACAAAGGTCTGTATAGTCAAAGCTATGGTTCTTCCAATAGTTATGTATGGATCTGAGAGCTGGTCTGTAGAAATGGCTGAACACCAAAGAATTGATGCCTTCGAAGTCTGGTGTTGGAAGACTCTTGAGAGTCCCTTTGACTGTTAGAAGATCAAATCAATTAGTCCTAAAGGAAATCAACCCTGAATATTCACTGGAAGTACTGATGTTGAAGCTGATATTTTGGTCACCTGATGCAAAGAGGTGACTCATTTGAAAATGCCTTGATGCTGGGAAAGATAGAAGGCAGGAGGGTAAGGGGTCAACAGGATGAGATGGTTGAATGGCATCACCAACTTAATGGACATGAGTTTAAGCAAAGTCTGAGAGATGGTGAAGGACAGGGAAGCCTAGTGTGCTGCAGTCCATGGTGTCACAAGGAGTCAGACATGACTGAACAACTGGAAAACAACAACACCTCAAGCATACACAATAATCTGACACATTTAGCAATACAGATTCTCACTATGATGTTTTGTGGCTTTGAGGCATAAAGAGCAAAGCACTTTCTCCAAGTAGCTATAAATTGGAATCATATTTATAAAGTTGAATCTCAATTAGCTAAATTTTCTGCAAAGCAAAGTCCTTGTCTAGTTTATGCACTAATTCCCTGATACTTATATATTTAAGTCAACTAAAGACTTGGATAGAAGTCTTACAATTTTCCTTTTTGATATCTTCATGGTCTGTATACACTTTGAGCTGGGTCTCAGGTATTCTGGTTTTCAGAAGATTAAAGGCAACCAGACTCTGATTATAGGAAGGAAGGATAAGTTGTTTCTCCTAATAACTCTACCCAAACAAGGCAGATTTCAGGAATAAAACTGTAATGATAAGAACTGACTAATCTGTCCTCATCTCTTCTCTGAACCTGCTTTTGAGCAGCTCCATCCTACTCATCTATAGCCTACTGACTCCAAGAACGACTGGCATTGGTTAAAGAAAAAAAAAAAAAA